>MCJB01021069.1:64828-80467 GCA_002018475.1 Nicotiana obtusifolia
AAGTGTTGACTGGCCCTGCTGCAACCCATGATAGCCACGACCTGCAGATGCCCCACTATACCCTGGGCTCACTGACTGGGCAGGCCTGAATGAACAGCCTCTACCTTGCTGAAACTGGCCTCTCGAAGGAGCACCACTGAAATTACCCGATCCTCGAGGCCTCTTAACCACCCTCTCCTCTCGCTCCTGACGGCGAACCGTCTCAATCTCGCGAGCTATGTCCACCACTTCTTCGAAAGTAGCACCCAATACTCTCTCCCTGGTCATAAAAATACGGAGATTATAGTTAAGACCATCCACAAACCTCCTGATCCTTTCACGATCAGTCGGAACCATCCAGACAGCATGTCGAGCCAACTCAGAAAATCTTGACTCGTATTGCGACATAGTCATATCCCCCTGTAGCAGCCATTTGAACTGTCTACGCAGCTCCTCCCTGTGGGACTGCGGCACATACTTCTCCAAGAAAAGAACAGAGAACTGCTGCCAAGTAAGGGGCGTTGCATCAACCGGCCTACGCCTCTCATATGCCTCCCACCAATTAAAGGCAGCCCCCGTGAATTGAAATGTGGTGAATGCCACACCACTAGACTCAAGAATCCCGGTTGTCTGGAGCATTCGCTGACACTTGTTAATAAAACTTTGGGCATCCTCGCCCTCAGCACCACTGAATGACAGAGGCTGGAGTCTACCAAACCTCTCAAGACGACGTTGCTCATCGTATGGCATAACTGGTACTACGTACTCCTGAGCTGGTTCAACCGGCTGGGCTGGAGGTGCCCCCGGCATCTAAAGTCCCTGCACTACCTGCTCAGGCGTACGGGTAACTGGAGTCTGATTGACTCCCCCGGCCTGTGAAGTAGTTGCGGCTGTGGTGGCTGAAACCGCCTGAGCTAGGCCAGTGCAAACGGTTAGAATCTGAGCCAAGGTCTCCTGAAGACCTGGAATAGCTGCAGGCACATCTGGTGTCTGAACTGGGGCTGCTGGAGCCTGTTCCTGGGCTGGGGCAGCTGGTGGATCAACAGATGCTGCTCTCGCCGCTCTGCCTCTACCACGACCACGACCGCGTCTACGGCCTCTGGTGGCCTCAGTAGGTGGTATTGGTGGCTGTCCACCTCGTCCAGTAATTCGTGGCCTCACCATCTGTGAGAGAACAGGATAGCAGAAGTATTAGTTCTCGGATCAACAAGTTCGAACGACAAGAGTTTTCAAAAATTTGGAGTTTTCCTAAAAAGGTTCTGCAGCCTCTCGAAGATAAGTACAGACGTCTCCGTACCGATCCGCAAGACTCTACTAAACCCGCTCATGACTCGTGAGACCTATGTAACCTAGGCTCTGATACCAACTCTGTCACGACCCAATATCCCAACCCGGTCGTGATGGCGCCTCTCATGAAGACAAGCCAGCCAATCCAAACTAACTTCATTTTAACAGTTAAACAATTCAAAAATAATATAATATGGTTTAATAACGGTAAATTGCAGGAAAATATAGTAAACCATCCCGACTACAACCCTCAGATCGGGGTGTCACGAAGTCATGAGCCACTAATGAAATCCTAATAATAAAATAACTATTATAATATCTTTGGCACAATTGTTTGAAGAAAGTGGAAACAACAAAAATAAAGAGATACGGGCTGCGAACGCCAACAGCTACCTCGTAATCTCTGAATCACCACCCTGACAATAGTAGTAGTCAGTACCTCGGGGTGGAACTGATAACGCCTGAATCTGCACACAAGGTGCAGGGAGTAATGTGAGTACTTCCAACTCAGTGAGTAATAAATATAAATAATGACTGAAAGTAAGAAACACATAAGACTTAAAGCAATCCACGATGGAATAGTAAAAACATGTAACATCTCAAATAGATAACGTGAAGTAAATGGAAACAACACCAATACAACCAAAAATGCAATGCAAATGCAATGCAATGCAAGTCATGACTATCGTGGCGGACGTGCCACCCGTTCCCTGGGTACTCGGCGCTTACTGTGGGGGGTTCAGTAGCGCAATATTTCGTGACGGCGTGTCACCCGATCCATGCATGTCACATCTCGTGGCGGCGTGCCACCCGATCCGTTTAAATCATTTGAAATTATCATTTAAGTTTCAAACCGAGTTTATGAAATGAATCAATGCAGTAACAATACCCCTGAAGGGTTCATATAACCGGCGAGATGCCCAAATATGATGTAATAAATAATGACAGATACCCCTGAAGGGTTCACATAATCGGCGAGATGCCCAAGTATGATGATATCAATGAGTTTCAATCAATTACGTAGTAAAATCATTATTCGGGATGGACCAAGTTACAATCCCTAGCAGTAAACGACATAACATAGCACTACGATGTGCAAATTCCGGGGTTTCGAACCCTCAGGACATCATTTACAAACATTACTCACCTCAAACCGTCTAAATCCCTAGCCCGCGACACCTTTTCCCTTTGAATTGGCCTCCACGTGCGTCGAATCTATTCAAATTCAGAATAATTATGTCATATTATGCTATGGGGACAAAGCCCAAGCGAAAATAATTAAAATTACTAGAAAATCCCGAAATTAGCAAAACCCGAGCCCCGGGCCCACTTTTCAAAAATCAAAATTATCACTTCAACGGGTTCCTTATCTCCTCACGAGTTCAACCACATAAAATTTGTCGAATTTCCACACCGGATCGACCTCTAACCCTCACACCAAAGCCTTAAGGTTTTCCACAATTTTTCCCAACTTAAACCACCAATTAATTGCCAAAAATAGTGATAAACTGAGGTAATTCCTCCAAAAATTGAGTTAGGAATACTTACCCCGATGTTTCTCTTGGAAACCCTCCAAGAATTGCTTCAAAACTTGTTTCAATTCGAGTTCTATGGCCCCAAGTATGTTTAAGATGACCAAGACTCTTCCTCTAAGAATTTGTCCATGACAATCTCCTTTGAATATGAATTTGAGGTTGATTTATGGTGATTCTATGGTGTTTGAAGGTGTTCTTCTTCGTGGGTAACGAAAATAGGTCTTATAGAATAAGATGGGCATTGGGTTCTACTTAAAAAGTGTCAAAAATCGGGTTTAAACACCCCTTTCAGGTCGAAAATGCGATCCCCAATGCCAAAAAAGCGGTCCGCATTTCATCTTTGCGGTTCGCATTTTTGATCGCATTTCTCGCCCCAGTTTCTGCCTCAAAATGCGACATTCTGGGCCAAAATGCGGTTCGCGTTTCACATTCTGCGGTTCGCATTTCTGACACTTCTTCAGATTTTTTCCTCGACACAAAAATGGGCATAACTTTCTCATACGATGTCCGAATTGGACGATTCTTTTGGCTATGGCTCAAAAATTTTGATACGGATCTAATGCTTCAATAAAAACTGAATTTGGAGTTCATTTGCATAATATGATACCTCTTATTCTTGAAGGTAAGACATCGGCACCTTCTTGAAATGCCAAAGTTAAACTCCATCAACCATCCAAAATCCATTCGAGACCCTCGGGACTTCAACCAAACACTCCAACATGTCCCATAACATTATTCAAACTTGATCTAACCTTCGGAACATTCAAATCAACATCATAACATCAAATTCGCATCGGATTCAAGCCTAAGGATCTCAAAATCTTCTAAATCGCTCTTTTGATCTAAACCTGACCAAACCACGTCCGAATGACCTGAAATTTTGCACACAAGTCATAAATCACATATCGAAGCTACAGCAACTTTCGGAATTCCATTCTGACCCTCGGATCAAAATCTCGCCTATCAACCGGAAATCGCCAAAATTCTAACTTCACCAATTCAAGCCTAATTCTATACGGAACCTCCAAAACTAATTCCGATCACTCTCCTAAGTCATAAATCCTCTCCTGAAACTAACTGAATCATCGGAATTCACATCTGAGCCTTCTAACTCATAAGTCAACATACAGTTGACTTTTACAACTTAAGCCTCCTTGAAAGATACTAAGTGTCTCATTTCTTACTGATTTCACTCCGAATGCAACTTACTCAATTAAATTACCTAAAACACAGATAATGAAATATAATGAGACAGAAAAGTGGGGAAGACGGAGTGGTAACCCACGAGACGACTGGCCGGGTCGTCACAATGGGGGTCTTCATACTGATGCTCTCTGATACGTTCATATAAAGAAGACCAAGAAACTACGCAAGCTAGAACCCGACTGGGCTGCAAAATATCCAATCTAACAAACTGATTGGCCAAGGCTTGAACATCAATGTCTAGTGGCCTCTCTACTACCAGTAGTTATGCCAGACTACCCATACTCTCGGCTTTTTGACTCAAGGCATCGGCCATCACATTGGTCTTCCCGGGATGATATAGAATAGTGATATCATAGTCTTTAAGAAACTCTAACCATCTTCGCTGTCGCAAATTAAGGTCTTTCTGTCTTAATGGATGCTGGAGACTCCGTTAATCGGTGAGACCTCACATGGGACATCGTACAAATAGTGCCGCCAAATCATTAAGGCATGAACAATAGCTACAAACTCCAAGATATGGATTGGAAAATTCTTGTCATGGACCTTCAACTGCCGAGACGCGTAAGCCATCACCCTACCGTCTTGCATCAACATCGTGCCAAGGCCAACATGCGACGCATCACAATACATAATGTAAGACCCCGAACCCGTAGGCAACACTTACACTGGGGCTGTAGCCAAGACAGTCTTGAGCTTTTGAAATCTTTCCTCACACTCCTTAGACCATCTAAAAAGAACACCTTTCTGGGTCAATCTAGTAATAGGTGCATCAATGGATGAGAAACCCTCTACGAAGCAACGATAATATCCTGCCAAACCAAGGAAACTCTTGATCTCAGTAACTGAAGACGGTCTAGCTAGCTATGCACTACTTCAATCTTCTTCGGATCCACCTTGATCCCTCACTCGACACCACATGCACCAAAAACGCCACCGAATCAAGCCAGAATTCACACTTTGAGAATTTTGCATAAAAGTTCTTTTCTCCCAAGGTCTAGAGCACAATCCTCAAATGCTGCGCATGATCCTCCTGGCTGCAGGGATACACCAAGATGTCGTCACTGAACACAATGACGGATGAATCAAGATATGGCTGGAATACACTATTCATCAGGTGCATAAATGATGCTGGGCGTTGGTCAGCCCAAATGACATCACAAGGAAGTTAAAATAACCATACCGAGTCCTGAAAGCGATCTTCAGGATATCCGGATCCCGAAGCTTCAGCTAATGATAGCCTAACCGCAAATCAATTTTTTAGAACACTCTGGCACCCTATGGCTGATCAAATAAGTCATCAATGTACAATAGTGGGTACCTGTTCTGCACTGTAACCTTGTTTAACTGTCGGTAATCATTACACATGTGCATAGAACCATACAGAATCGGAGCACCCCAACGTGTTGGCCAAGGCCAACATGTAACACATCACAGTATGTAATGTAAGTCCCCAAACCCGTAGGAAACACCAAAATTGGGGTTGTAGTTAAGGCAGTCTTGAGCTTTTGAAAGCTCTCCTCACACTCCTTGGACATTCTAAAAGGAGCACCCTTCTGGGTCAATCTAGTCATAGGTGCACTAATGGACGGGACACCCTCTACGAAACAGCGATAATATCCGGCCAAACCAAGAACACTCCAGATCTCAGTGGCTGAAGACGGTCAGGCCTGCTCTGCATTGCTTTCTTCTTCGGATCCATCTTGCTCCCTCAGTCGACACCACATGCCCCGAAAATGCTACCGAATTAAGTCAGAATTCACACTTTTAGAATTTTGCATACAACTTCTTTTCTCCCAAGGTCTGGAGCACAATCCTCAAATGCTGCTCATGATCCTCCCAGGTGCGGGAATACACTAAGATGTCGTCAATAAACACAATGATGAATGAATCGAGATATGGCTGGAATACACAGTTCATCAGGTGCATAAATGCTGATGGGGCATTGGTGAGCGCAAATGATATCACAAGGAACTCGTAATGACCATACCAAGTCTTGAAAGTGGCCTTCGGGATATCCGGATCCCAAATCATCTTCTGATGATAGCCTGACCACAAATCAATCTCTGAGAACACTCTGGCACCCTGTAGTTGATCAAATAAGTCATCAATATACAACAATGGGTATATGTTCTTCATTGTAAGCTTGTTCAGTTGTGGATAATCAATACACATATCGAACTATCCTACTTCTTCATAGACGGAATCGGAGCACCCCAAGGTGACACACTAGGCTGAATGAAACCTTTACCAAGATACTCTTGCAACTGCTCCTTTAACTCCTTCAACTCCACTGGGGCCATATGATATAGTGGAATAAAAATGGGTTGAGTGCCCAGCAACAAGTCAATACCAAAATCGATTTCTCAATCAAGAGGCATAACTGGAAGATCTACCGGAAATACATCTGGGAAGTCTCTCACTACTGAAACTAATTCAACAGTAAGAGTATCAACACTAACATCTCCCACAAAGGCTAGGTATGCATCACACCCCTTCTCAATCATCCGATGTGCCTTAAGGAAGGACACAACCCTGATAGGAACATAATCAAAAGTACCCCTCCACTCCAACAGCCGTAAACCTGGCATAGCCAATGTCACCATCTTGGCATGACAATGAAGAATAGCATGATAAGGAAACAACCAATCCATGCCTAAGATAACATCAAAGTCTACCATATTGAGCAACAATATATCAACTCTAGTCTCAAATCCACCAAAAACAACTAAACATGACCGATACACACAGTCCACAACACATGAGAACTCAAGAATCACGAGATATACCCAAATACGAAGCAAAGTAAGATGATACATATGAGTAAGTGGATCTTGGAACAAATAAGATTGTTGCATCTCTATGACAAACCGGATTAATACATATGATATGTGTGTCTGATGCAACCGCCTCCATCTTACTTGGAAAAGCATAGCATTTGTCTTGGCCTCCCATTATAGGGCGACCCCTATCAACCGGAACTCCACCCTAGTTGGCTGTGCAGGTGGACTGGAAAATAGAGTAGTAACCATGGTCTGAGAAGTCTTTGGACCCGGTGGAATATGTGGAGCCTGAGTAGTCTATGGTGGTGCACACCCTTCTGAATCCAGGGCATTCCTGTCACGCCCCAAAACTAGGGAGGCATGGCCGGCACCCGGTGCCTTATTCGGCCTAAGCGTACCACTCGGTAACTGTGACCTCTGGAGGGGTAGCCCTCAACTTAGGTCGATAAGGCCTACCTGCGAGTTGATAATACCTATCAAGGACGACATGGCAATATTCATAACCATCTAAAATAACGTCTCTCTAATCTGAGGGGTAAACATACGCAAAAGCTAATATGCATAACTCTACAGGCCGACGAGGCCGCCATGAATGTCTACAACTAGCAATACCAAACTGAACATGTACACAGGGCTGTCAAGGCCACAATACTAACATACAAAATACACAGGACTCGTCTACAAGCCTCTAGAGATAACCTGAACTATATCATGGTCGGGACAGGGCCTCGACCTACTCATCAAACATGTATATATAAAATGAAATCCAAGGTCTAGACCTGGTAACTCCGAGGAAGTGGATCTTACCAGCGAAGTTGACGCCTGGCTCTTGTCTACTGGGAAGGTCTATCCAATTGTCTATCAGGACTTGTAGCCTTGAAATGCGGCGTCTCTGGCAAAAGGGATGTCAGTACGAAATAATGTACCGAGTATGTAAGATAATCGAATAACTGAAAGCTGAACTGAACTGATAATATAATAACTGAAAGAAACTGGGAGTCAAAGATAATCTTAAGATATGCATACCCGTTGATACTAACTGAACTCTCTCAATATAGTAAATAAAATAGATGTCCGACCCATAAGGCTCGGTAGGTGTAATTGCTCTACCGTAGTAGCCTCGCTCATAGGCGCTTGGCCATACTAAGCCCTGTATCTCGGCCATTCTGTGCTCGCTCATAGGCGCTCGGCCACAATAGGCTCGGTATATAACTTACCATCTGATCAGAGGTTGCCCAAATAGGGGTCTGCCTACCGATTATAGCTCGATGGTGGTCTATATACATATATATAGACCATCTGCTCTCTTGACTGGAAGAAGTCAATACTTAACTAAATATAAGGTCCTGATAAGGGAGAATATGATAGCTTATGAGACTAGGATAAAGTACATAAATTCAGGAATATGAACTTCTCATTATGTCTCGTTATCAAACACATATAGTTACAGGATCATGACAAAATGAAGGAAAGGTTTAGCCTTAACATACCTTTGTTTATAATGACTCAATATACACTGCCCATAGTACTTCAACCTACATCAAGGTATGAACATGATTAATACCACGGAAGAACTGAAAACACATTTTTAAGATATTAACTCTCTTACGGAGAATTGGGAAACACTTCCCCTATATTTCCTCACTTCTCCGAATACAAAACAACACAAAACAACAACATCATCAGCATCAACAACTAATCCTATCCATTCATCCCCTCAACAGCGTAAGAACAATTCCAACAATTCAAACAATACTACAACGAGCCACAAGCTCGGTTTGTGATTAAATTACTAGTTTTAAACTCCTTCTTACTTCCAAAATTTATCAAGAACATTAACCGCCACATATTTCAATAATCCCTACTAATTTCAGACATAATACACTTATAAAACAACCCCGTAACAGCTCTACAAGTTCAGCAACTCAAAACTGGTTTTTCATTTTACTAAAACACATTCCCGACTTGTCTTTTCTTTAAATCGAGCAACACAACAAACAATAAATAATTAAGCCTCTTATCCTATAAACCAGCCATGAATTCAACTTAAAAATAAGTTCACAACCAGCCAACAGTGATGCAACAACAAACAACATATCAATCTTCCGAAACTCGTTAGGTCTAGTCTTTATGATCGAGTTACAACTCGTAGAAGAATATATAAGGGAAGGAGAAGCATAAAATTACCTTGGACTGAGTATAACCCATGAAACGTAGTCCTTCTTCATCCAAAAGCAGTCTCCCAATGCAGCTACAAGAAGGAGAAAGAGAAACGAGAAAGCTATCCGGGTTTTTCGGCACTTGAATCACATCGTATCACCCGAAATCACCTAGTATTTGTGTGGGATTTTTGGGGGAGGAGTTGCAGGGGTTCAATATGATGTTCTTGGTCTGAAATATAAGTGAAAGAAATGAGTTAATACGTCCTTAAAATTCTTCTCTTGGATGCCCCTCTCTAGTCACTTTAGGAGCTTTTAATTGAGGCCTCTCCTTTTGGCAAGTAGGTGATGCACCTACTTGTCACCTACCAGTCTGCGCAGTCTCGTGAAAACATGAATATCTCTCTACTCTAATGTCGTATCATTGAATGGTTTAATTCGTCGGACACTAGACTCGTAGATCTTCAGTTTGGTAGGTGGATCATCCCATATTTCCAATTACATTTGGGGAAATGCTCAACTACATTTGAACTAAGTTTTAGCACAATTATGAATGTAACTTGTGATGACTTTTACCAGTTTTTTTCCACAACTCGCTTGACTTCAGAACATTACACACGCTATCATACGACTAAAATAACTCATAACATAACCTCTTTATCATGTTGGGAACCCTAATATCACCCCAATGTACATTTTATAACATTCCCAACGTGTCGACTTTGACGAAACTTATTTTTTTCAATTCGTTTAGCTTCTAAGCCTTCCGACCCTCTTGGTACTTGTTGTTCATGATCTTAAATATTTGTAAGCTCCAAGGTAACATGATTAACTTACTTAATGTATTTTCAAAGATGATCTCGTTTCTGAGCTTACATCAATTGACTTACGGCGTACTCTTACGTACGAAAATATAGGCTGTAACATCATTCCCCCCATTTGGAACATTCATCCTCGAATGTTGCTTAATGCGCTTATCAGTATCATAACCTACAGGTCTTATGAATACATTTAATATTGTCCTTGCTATCTAGGCAACTATTCTATGAATAAATCAAAGGACAGGGCATTTCCCCCATTAAGCCTCTTTCTCACACCACGACCTGTGGTCAGAATTCTTCCAATCTCGTAACTATCGCTACATTCTGTCATGCAGCCTGTATGACTTTGTCCTTGTATGTGCACCTATTTGACTCTTCCCTCCTTTTTCCACCATCTTTTAGCCAATCTCTAGGCCTCACTTTATGAACATATACGAAACTATTACAGGTTGTCCCTCTGGGCATCTATTGGTGAACTTAAGTTCTTCGCTTGGTATTTTGTTAAACTTACGACTATTGCTATATCTTGTTTCATAACCTCAGTTATCTATCCTTACGGCTTTACTACATATGGGTAGGTCATATTGTACCATAACTCTTACTTCGGTATATTATTATCGATGTCTGTTGCTTATCCTATATGTATAAATTTGTGTCCTTTAATGCCTCCTCTCATAATGCCTCCTCTCATACTTTGGAACTTTTATCAATCTATTTTTGTTTCACCTTAATGTTGATCTATAATCTACCACCGAAAACTTGAAACCTCTTATGCAATACATAGTAACTAAGGCTTATGTCTCATCGGGGAACATCTGAAGTGATTTGCTTGATCCACCTAGGGACAATATTGTACTTCAATAATCGTATTTCATAGCATCCCAACATGAATCATCTTATGGGGGTATTCTAATCCCATGAAATTGATGAAATCTCTTCTCTTTGAATCATTACTCAATCGATGACCTAATTTCATCCTCTTATCATTTATCACAATTACACCTTTATTCTATTACCAAGGCAGCATTCATCTCTTCTAAATTCTCCTAGTCTTAGACTCATCTGAGTTCATCTAGACTATACTGAGCTTTCTATAACTTACAGAAACCATCAGCTCTCTTGTTTTGATGGGTTTAATCCCGAGGACTTACATATTCTCGTCACCTTCTCACTCACCTTTTCTTATCCTTACTCGTGTCTACCTAGAACCTTGTCGCTCTACCATACTTTGGCTTGCGACCTACACATATCCATTTATACAACTCGCAACCTTCCTTTAACTTGTTAGCACCATAGATTTCCTTATGTTATTCTGGAATCTCAAGCGAGACATCACGTCATCTCAAACTTTTCTTTAATCTCTTAATTAGACCTTTCGGTACTTGGAAACCATAGGCTGGAAAATATGCCATTGACAGCACCACTATCATTTCTGGATACTGAATCACGACGCTTCTAGTCCTTTATCTGAAGTCTAGACTATTCACAACCTTTTGCACTTGAGTATCTCGTACCTTCTTTACGTTTACCGTTCTTATCTTTAAATCTTGCGTTGTATCTTCTTTCGCTTTCATAACCACCTACACATAGGCGGAGTTCACGCCCCTACCTTAAAGCTCTATAATACTTGCACCTATGATGCATACACAATCCGGCGGAAGCTTCATATTGGCTTCTTATGAGGCTGGTACACTTCTAACTGGCTTTATCATAGAGCCGTTATAGAATATGGCTGTTGCACTATATCTCTTGTTCCTCTAATATTAGGACTTATTCTACAATGTTCTGAATCACTATTTTTATAATTATCTGGATCTAATAATTAGACTATGATTTACTTAGCTGATGTAACTCGTTACTTTCCTCTTCTCTCTCAGCCTTTAAGTAGGCTTAAGCTATCTTCCATTTTGCGGCTCAGGGTATTAGTTATTACTTTAGCCTTTCGTGGATGCTATGGGACATCCATGATATAATCTTCTAACAATTCAAGCCTTTGTCTGTTATGTGAACTCAATTCTTTCTTTTAACTCATACCAGAGTCTCCTATTGCTTTTTGAATGTCAACTTATATGCTGCATGGATAACACTCAAAATTCCTAAGTATGTTCACAATGTAACTAACTCTGTGTCGTTGATCGAATAATTCCTTCCGTGCCTTCTCAACTTTCTTTAAAAGTAAGCAATTATTTTCCTATTCGTTCTGCCACTTGTTGCATGAATACTTGGCTTATCTAAGTTCCCACAGATACTGGATTTCGTGCAACTCATATAATCTTGAATATTATTTTTTATTTTACTTCCCATTCATCAGCCACGATAGGTGCCCCTTTCTTATGGAGTGCATACAATTTCGTAGTGAGATGGTTGTTATAAGATCATTTCTTCTTCTAGTTAGTATGCTTAGGTTGAAGCCTTCTTCCTTGTTTCCTCAGCTAGTCTTTCGTTGTAGTACTGGGAAGACCCTCTGACTCTCATAAAGCTGCGAGCTTATTAAATTGTATACCCGGCGAAATTTTTTATGTTCTTACTCGCCTATTAATATCCTTAGTTATATACACCCGTGCCCTTGTTCTCGTAGGGTTACTTTTGAACTAAAATTTTGATTGTTTCCCAGGTGGTACTCTCTTTTTAATACTTATATGGTACCTTTAACTACCCCAACTCCTATGTGAATCTTTATCAAGGATTACGATGTTCTATCTGTGAGACTGAATTCCCTATGGTGGGTTACGCTATGTTTATCTTGAACGATCTGTTGATTCCATAACTAGGCTCTTCCTGAATCAACTACTAACTACTAGTTGGTCCATTCTCGTATCTATATTCCACATAATCTCTCTTAAGTTATGTCCTTTGTTTTAACTTACCACTCGCACAGATTCATTTTGTATCAAGTGTCCATTCACACTTATTTATCAATAATATCGTGGAGGGGAACCCTTACTACCTCAACCTAGCGTCGTGCTTGCATAATGTTCTGGAGTCGTAACATATCTATAGGAGCTGAATAAATCCATTCTCATCCCTTTTGCCTTTTTATCGCATTCTTCCTTTACTATTCCATAGTTACCTGAACCACCTAACTCCGACTTAATACTATATCACACCATCTTCCCCCTTTTTGGGGAGTACTAACATTTAATGCTATGAAGATTTACCTATAGATGTTTTATCTCTTCATCTTCGGCACCTTTTCACATCTTCAATGACTCTTACTTGCCTTGCGGTAACCCTTCTGTACCTGGGATAACTGAATTTCTTACGCACGAACGTGACACCTAGTATAACTAGCAAACACAGCCCCTTAAGCTTAACTCTGCTCATAGTGCTTGCTTTAGGGAAGCGTCATCCTGAATGCCCTTTAAAGGTTATTCTTCTTTTATTCATTCTATTATTGCCGGAATGCGATCTCTGAAATTCACTTGATGTCGACTATTATCACAGCTTATGATCCCTAATTCATGTTCATTTATCTTGTTCACTAGCCCATACTGATTTCTATTACTCCGGGGGTCTAACTTTTCCTTCTGTTAATCACGTCGGAGTGACTAACTCCTTTCTCAAAATGAGGATATAACTTTATGGCTTATACTCTTTTGTTATCTCAAGGCCTGTCTCCTCTTGTCTTCCTTTACTTGACCATAGACTCTGTCATCTTGTCATATTTTGATTTCCCGTTATAACCCATTTATCACATATTACTCACAATGCTTCAATTACTCTCTTCTTGTTCTCCTGCTAATATTTTTGTCTATTACCTTATTTTAAAAACTTCAACAAAATATTCATTCACTTTTAGCCCCCCTTACTCCATCTCATTGGCACTTCGGGTCGCGTAACGTTCTCTCTTTACTAGGGACGGGAGCCATACTAAGGTAAATGTTTATCCGTTCTAGGATTCTAGTGCTTATCTTCTCAATTTTTTGAACATTCTAGTATTCATATCTGACTGTACTATTCTATACTACACCACCTATGAAAACAATACAATAGGGGATTCAAGAATTACTAAAGAAAAAATAATAAAATCAAGAAACATGCGGAAGCTAAAAGAAAATAGGAAAATGAAAAAAGAAGATAGAAGTTAAAGATAGATTGAATTCAAGAAAGGTGATAAGTTTAGAATTATTGTTGTTCTTGTTATTTTAAAGGGTTGGGATTCACAATCTATTTCTTATTTTTAATTCTCTATCAAAGGCGATTAGTTCTTCGATAGGTAATTGTTGTTGTTAGGATTCAACTTCAAGAATAGACTTCTTGAATTCAAGAAACTCTTTCTTGAATTCAATCTATCTTTAATTTCTATCTTATTTTTTCGTTTTCCTATTTTCTTTTAGCTTTCGCACATTTCTTGATTTTCTTGTTGTTTCTTTAGTAATTCTTGAATCCCTTGTCCTGTTGTTATCAAGTGGTATCAGAGCACCGGCTAATAAAGATTTCAATCTTAATAATCTTGTGAGGTACTTGAGCAAAAGAAAAAAACAACAAAAGGAAAAAAGAAAACGAAAATTAGCCCCAAAAAAGTATTATTGCTCATTATTATTTTTAGAATTCAAGTATTATTTGGTTTCTAAGTCAAGAAAGGAAACAAGAAGATAGCATCCTTGTTCTTGAAGATTATGGAAACTTCTTTCCTTATTCTTGTGGGTTTCCTAAATTCTTTCCTTTTTTTTTTCCTAGTAACCAATTCCTATTCTTCCTAGATTTGGTCATTCACTTTTCTTTCTTTTTCTAACTCCATACTCTTATCACTAAGGGTTGTGACTAGTAAGGTTTATTAATAAATCTAAATATGAATGACCAAGAGTTGCTTTGAGTGGAAAAGGCAAGAGAAGTGAGAACATTAGAGGGAAAAGCCAAACTGAGAGATATATATTGCTTTGTTCAGGATGTCTCGTGCAGGTAATGATGATGAGCAAAGGGTTCTTCAAGAAGCCGAAATCAAAGGAAGGAACGATTTCACCTTGCAAGCTATGCACCAACTATTTGAAAGGTGGAATTTGCAATTTCAAGAGATGAGGGACACTATTGCTAAGCAAACTATTACTATAGCTGAACTTAGGAGGGGAAATAATGCTAGACCCTAAGCTAGGAGAAATGTACCCCCTGCTCCCGTTGTAAATCAAGAAAACCCTATAGATGATTTTAATGATGATATTGCTTTTGATAGGGTAAGAAGAGATAGGAGGGAACAAAGAGGAAGACTAGAAGATGGTAATATAAGTAATATAAAGATGAAGATGCCATCTTTCAAGGGAACAAGGGATCCAGACTTGCACCTTGATTGGGAGAGAAAGGTTGAAGCCATCTTTAACCGCCACGACTATTATGAGGGTAAGAAGGTTAAACATGCTGCTGTTGAGTTTTCTGACTATGCAGCAGTCTGGTGGAAAAAGTTTTCTAGGGACAGACTGCAAGAAGGACAAGCACTCGTTGCTACTTGGGCTGAGATGAAGAGGGTAATGAGGAAGAGATTTGTGCCATCACACTTTCAAAGAGATCTACAACAACGTCTTCAAACTTGAAGCAAAGGGTCCATGTCTGTGGATGAATACTTTAAGGCAATGGATATGGCTTTGATCCAAGCTAACTGTATGGAGAAAAAAGAAGCAATGGCTAGATTTTTGAATGGTTTAAATAAGGAAATAACTGATGTAGTAGAATTACAACAATATGTAACTTTCAGTGAGTTAGTTGAATTTGCTGTAAAAGTAGAAAGACAAAACAAAAGGAGACAGCAATCTAGCTCATGGAAAAGCCGTCCAACTACCATTCCAAAGAAGCAATAGCCGAAATATGAGGAGACACCTACTCCTAAATTCCATGAGACAAGTGCAAGAGCAAATTGAAATCCAAGGAGGGGGGGGGGGGG
>MCJB01021069.1:83539-168288 GCA_002018475.1 Nicotiana obtusifolia
GGGGGGGGGGGGGGCAAGACATGGAGAAGGAGTCAAAGTTCCTTATTTTGTTTCCTAGTTTGTTAGGACATATTTGATGTTTTCCCAGGACATATTTCCAAGATTGACTTGATTTTTATTTCCTACTGTTTTACCTTTTCCTATTGTAGTTGGACTTGTTGTCCAAAGTAATTTAGGACTTTATTTCGTTGTTTTTAGGTAGAATTTCGTGATCCCCTCTCTATATAAAGGGGTATCTTCTTTGCTTTTAGACTTAGACTATTATCAATTAAAATTGTAAGATTTTTCTTGCACTTTTGTGTGTGGCTACTCTTGGATTTATTCTTCAACCTTCAAGACTCAACTTAAGGTGGTAAGATTAAATATGTATTCAAGAAAGGTGATAAGTTTAGGCTTATCGTTTTTCTTGTTATTCTAAAGGCTCGGGATTCAATATATCTCTTGTTCTTAATTCTCCATCAAAGACGATTAGGTATTCGTTAGCTAATTGTTGTTGATAGAATTCAACTTCAAGAATAGACTTCTTGAATTCAAGAAACTCTTTTTGAATTCAATCTATCTTTAGTTTCTATATTCTTTTTCTCTTTTCCGATTTTTTTTAACTTCCGCACGTTTCTTGATTTTCTTGTTTTTTCTTTTATAATTCTTGAATCTCCTATCGTGTTGTTATCAACCTGGGTGTCTCACAAGGAGAACTATTACCACGTTTGCAATATCCTTCGGAAACGTCAGCCAACGCTAACAGTCCAACTACCATTTTGGGTTACTCTAACCCCAGCTGGATCCTGATATCCCATCCTTCTTTTAAACTATGTGTGTTAGCTCGCATGGGGCATAACTAAGATGGGTGTGGCCAATTGTACATACCTCTATTACCATTGAAGGTAACTCAAAATGCTTATATTTCCTTTCCTGAATTGTAAATAGTGATAATCTTCACTAACTAGGTACCTCATACCTTCCTTCACCTTTCTTCTATTACATGTCGAAACTTATACTTTTACCTTCTGATACTCCCATGGCCTTCTATTCATGGGGTGTGTTTGATAATCCCATCTTACGGTCTTAAGCTGAAAATTTGCACATATGTTATTCACGATCTGATAGGGCCTCAAACTAGGCCACGTCGTGAGGAACTGTCTCTCTACTAGTGCCCTTACCTACTATTATATTAGACTTCTAGCTAGCTGTAATCTCTCTAATTGCAAGCATCTCTGTATCATTAGCAAATATAAGTCCTGATTCAAATTCTTAGGACTCCGCTCTATAGCACTATTTGGATTAGAAAGAAGGGTAATAAACTCCTAAATGCCTTGTAGCTTCCTATTTATATAGTGTGGTGCACAACACATCTATAAACAAGGCTCTACTAGACACGGCTTGTAGACTCCCTAGGACAAAACTGCTATGATACCAAGTTTATCACGCCCCAAACTTGGGGAGGCATGACCAGCACCGGTGCCATACTCGGCCCGAGCGTACCACTCTATAACTGTGAACTTTGGAGGCATAGCCCTCAACTTAGGCCGATAAGGCCTAGCTGACAATACGTATCAAGGACGATGAAGCAATATTCAGAATCATCTAAAAATAACGTCTCTCTCATCTGAGGGGCAAACATACCCAAAAGCTCATATACAAAACTATGCAGGCTAACGAGGCCGCCATGAACATCTAAAACCAGCAATACCAAACGGAACATGTACACAGGGCTGGCAAGGCCACAATACTAACATACAAAATACACAAGACTCGTCTACAAGCCTCTAGAGATAACTGAACTATATCATGGTCACGACAGGGCCTTGACCTACTCATCAAATCTGTATATATAAAATGGACTCCAAGGTCTAGACCGGGTAACTCCGAGGAAGTGGAGCTTACCAACAAGGCTGGTGTTTGACTCTTGTCTACTGGGAAGGTCTATCCAGCTGTCTATCAGGACCTACAGGCATGAAATGCAGCATCCCCGGCAAATGGAATGTCCGTACAAAATAATGTACCGAGTATGTAAGATAATAGAATAACGGAAAGCTGAACTGAACTGATAATATAATAACTGAAAGTAACTGGGAGTCAAAGATAATATGAAGATATGCTTACTTGTTGATACTAACTCAACTCTCTCAATATAGTAAATAAAATAGATGTTCGGCCCATAAGGCTCGGTATGTGTAATTGCTCTATCGTAGTAGCCTCGCTCATAGGCGCTCGACCATATTAGGCTCTGTATCTCGGCAATTCTGGGCTCGCTCATAGGCGCTCAGCCACAGTAGGCTCGGTATATAACTTACCATCTGATCGGAGGTTGCCCAATAGAGGCCTGCTCACCTACTGTAGCTCGATAGAGGTGAAAATAATGTAATACTGTATATACATATATATATATATATATATATATATATATATATACCCTATGCTCTATTTGACTAGAAGAAGTCAACAAAAATCCCGATTAAGAGAGAATATGATAACTTATGAGACTAGGATAATGTACATAAATTCTGGAATATGAACTTCTCTTCATGTCTCGTTATCAAACACATGTAGTTATGCGATCATGCCAAAATGAAGGAAAGGATTAGTCTTAACATACCTTTGTTGATAACGACTCAATGTACACTGCCCGTAGTACTTCATCCTACATCAAGGTATGAACTATGGCTAATACCATGGAAGAACTCAAAACACATTTCTAAGCTATTAACTCACCTACGGAGTTGGGCAGCACTTCCCCTATATTTCCTCACTTCTCTGAATACATAACAACAAAAAAAAACAACATCATCAACATCAATAACTAATCCTTTCCGTTCAGCCCCTCAACAACGATGAACAACTCAAACAATTCAAATAATAGTACAAGAAGGAGAAGGAGAAACTAGAAAGCTGTCCGGGTTTTTCGGCACTAGAATCACATCGTATCATCCAAAATCACCTAGGATTTGTGGGATTTTTGGGGGAGGAGTCGCAGGGGTTCAATATGATGTTCTTGGTCTGAAATATGAGTGAAAGAAATGAGTTAATGTGTCCTTAAAAGTCCCCTCTTGGCCGCCCCTCTCTAGTAGTTTAGGAGCTTTTAATTGAGGCCTCTCCTTTTGGCAAGTAGGTGATGCACCTACTTGTGACCTACTAGTCTGCGCAGTCTCGCAAAAATGCGAATATCTCAATACTATAATGTTATATTAATGAACGGTTTAATCCGTGGATCATCCCGTAATTCCAATTACAATGAGAGAAACGCTCGGCTATATTGGACCTAATTTTCAGCATTTTTATGAATGTTACTTGTTATGACTTTTGCCAACTTTTGTTCCACAACTCGCTTGAACAGGCTTCGAAAAACTTCGACTTCACCGAGTTTCCACGTGATAGGTCAGCGAAGCCTGAGCGGGCGCAGCGAAGATAGGTGTATTGATAAGGGGAATAGAGATGATACTAGATCATACTGAGAAACAGACGAATTGCCAAATTAGAAAATAAAAGGTAAAAGATGCTTGTAGGCACATTAGATTTGCTAACTCAATTGATCCCATTGCGGCATTAAGTAAGGAGTTGGAGGAAATCAAGGCGCATCCACTTCGTCATCTCTGTCTTTTTTTGTGCAAAGAGGTAGAAAAGACTTCAAAACATAACACACGACTATCATAAGACTAAAATAACTCATAATAGAACCTATTTATCATGTTGGGCACCCTAGTCTCACCCCAAAAGTACATGTTATAACATTCTCAACTTAATGACTTTTGACAAAGCTTATTTTCTTTCGTTTAGCTTCTATGACTTCCGGCCCTCTTGGCACTTGTTGTTCATGATCTTAAATATTTGTAACCTCCAATATAACATGATTAATTTACCATATGTATTTTCAAAGATGATCTCATTTCTGAGCTTACAACAATTGACTTACGACATACTCTTACGTACGAAAATATGGGGTGTAAAAAGTCCCTCGCCATATGTCGGGTATCACCACACTCAAAATAAGCTCTCAGTGGGCGCGACTGCTGAAACTGGATTGGGCCTGGTTGGCTAGACTGATCGCTGAAAGCACCCCGTGCAAGAGGTTTACTGGACAGTGGCGGTTCATAATGTGAAACCTTAGACCTGGAAGTAGTCGAAGTACCACTAGAAGCTGGAAGTGCTAAATGAATTGGACGGCTCAGATAGCCCATGTCATGACAGGCTGCACTCGGGGCACCGGCACCACTATATCCGCCAGAATCTCGAGGCCTCTTAGCCTTCCTGTCCTCTCTCTCTCATGACCCCCCATACCCTCCAACCTCCATGCGATATCTACCACCTACTGATATGGGGTATCTTTCTCCAACAATTGAGCCATGCTGAATCTAATATCATAGTTGAGCCTCTCAATAAATTAACGAACTCGGTTTCTGACAGTGAAAACCAACGCAGGTGCATGTCTGGACAACTCACTAAATCTGACAGTATACTCTGACATTGTCATGGTACCCTGGCGCAGTTGCTCGAACTCCGCGCACCACGCATCCTGAATGCTCTGGGGAACAAACTCTCTCAATAACATCTCTGAAAGCCTAGCCCATGTAAGTAAAGCTACATCAGCTGGGCTACCCTCCGTGTATGTGCGCCACCACTAATACTCTGCTCCCGACAGCTAGAATGAAGTAAAGGGAACCCCATTCGTCTACACAATATGCATGGTAAGAAGAATACAATGACATTTCCCTAGAAAACCCTGTGCATCCTCTGTAGCTAGGCCGTTGAAAGTAGGAGAGTGGTACTTATTGTACCTATCAAGTCTAAGCTACTCCTCCTCAGATGCTACTGCCCTAACCTCGGGCTGAATTGGAACAACATGATGTACTGGTATAACCTCTAGGACCTGATCAACATGGACCAGTTGCTCTGGGGTACCAAACATGGTTAAGAACCGTGCGAGGGTCTCCTGAAGTGCAGGGGTGGCAATAGGCGCCTTAGGTGCCTGCCCCCCAACTAAGCTACGGGTAGCTCCTCTGTCGCAGCTCGGGTAGGTGCTCTAGCTACACCACAATCCCCTCCTCAGCCTCTGCCCTGGCCTCTTGCTGCTCTAGCAGGGGGCGCAGGTGGCTGAGTGTTGAATCCAACGCTGTGTGTCATCACCATTTGTGAGAGAATAGAAAGAGAAAGATTTAGAATTTCGAAGTCAAAAAATTCGCACAATAAGGAATCAAAGAAGTGAAGTTTCCTAACAGTTCTGTAGCCTCTCGAATATAAGTACAGATGTCTCCGTACCGATCCACAAGATTCTACTAAACTTACTTATAACTCGTAACACCAATGAACCTAGAGCTCTGATACCAACTTGTCACGACCCCAAATCTCCCATCGTAGGATGTCGTGATGGCACCTAGTCTCTAAGACTAGGTAAGCCTAACATACATGATGAAATACAATGGAACTTCAAATTAACCCATCTACAAAACATAATAGAACTCAAAAATATCGCTGACAAAATCTCCCAAAATTTGGTGAGATTGAGTCATAAGCTCTACATGAATATACTGAAACATCCCTAATACATCACTGTCTAAATAAGAGTATGTAATAGAAAAACAAGGACAGAGGGTGACTCCGAGGCCTGCGAAGCCGGCAGGTATACCTTGAAGTCCGATCTGAAAGCTCTACTCACTGGTGCCTAGCCTAGTATGAGGTATCTGGATCTGCATAAAAAGATGTGCAGAAGCATAGTATGAGTACACCACAATGGTATCCAATAAGTATCAAGCATAATATCGGTAGAGTAGTGACGCGGTCTGGTCATGACACCTACTAGGATAAGAAAAAGAAGCTGAACAAGTATAATGCAATCAAAGAATGTAAAAGAGGGAAATGAGGCAATAAGAAATACAACAAGATAGGCTACAACTGAATTTAAAAAATAAATGCAACAAGGAAGGAACACGTAATAAGAACATCAAGGAAACAATGCAGACAAATACAAGTGAGGTGAATGAGAGATAACAACAAAAATCACCACCGATGTACCGCCTCGTAATCTCATCTCACAATCACTATCACATTCTTTCTTTATATTATCGCGGAGCCTTAAATTTAGTTTTGAAAATCATTTTTTTCCCAAAATAGCTCCCCATGTTCTAGCCCACCATACCATACCACGAGGCTTCAAGTAGTTCCCCTACTAGTAACACGCATATCAAGCCTACCTTATCTCACCGAATGCGTCTCAACCCCTAGCTTTATACCACCACATGCATATCAATATTACAACATAATCACAACTCGCACCACATGTGCCTATATACCACAACTTGCCAAAAGAATCAACAATACAAATGTTTCTACAACAAATAGCCCTTTGGCTCAACCACAATGTGTACAAGAATCTCGACAATAACAAAATAATGGTGAATAGCTCAACCAGAACGATATCCCAATAATTAACAACTTAGCCTTAAGTGATAACGACTTTTACAACTTCAACATCAAAAGCTTAACAAGAAGACATTCCAAGAAATAACAACTTCGAGTAAGGTAACTCAACAGTTAAATAATTAATAAGGCAATAAGGAAACAATAGCTTCAACTAAGCATGTATTGGAAAATAACAAGTAAAAGATGGGACAAGCATTTAACAATGTAAAAAAACATGACATGATAAATTAACGACGAAAGATATAACATGTTATGACAATTGATTAAAGGCATGAAAAGAATCTAAATAGCCTAAACCGGTCAATTACCGCATATAGTCTGTGTACCCACTCGTCACCTTGCATACACGGCTTTCACGTACCACAAATAACACAAAACAACTCCAGTCCTAAGGGGTAATTCTCCCACACAAAGTAGGCAAGATACTTACCTCAAACAGGCTAACTCAATCCACTAGTAAGCCTTTTCCGCGGATATCCAACTCCGAATGGTTCAAATATAGCAAAAATGATGTTATACCATAACTACTAACCATAGGAAACTATTCCGGATAATAAAGTTGCAATCATTAAAGAAAATCAAAAAGTCAAATCAAAAGGTCAACCCCGGTCTCGCGTCTCGGAACCCGACCAGACATACAGAACCCGAACACCCATTCAATAACGAGTCCAACCATACTAAAATTATTCAATTCCGACCTCAAATCGACTTTTAAATCCTCAAATTATAGCTTTGGAAGTTTTCACAATATTTTCAACTCAAAACACTAATTAAATGATAAAAACAATAATCAAGTCCGAGTTAAAATAACTTATCCCGATCAAGACTTTGAAAATCTCTCTCCAAATCGCCCAAAACCGAGGTTTCTAACTCAAAAGATGAAAATGGGAACAAACCCTCGATTTGCCCCTTTTCAGCCCAGTGATTCTGCTTCTGCGGACCAACAGCCGCTTGTGCAGCTCCGCACTTGCGAAAAATCCATCGCAGGTGTGGTTTCACTTAAGCCAGGGACTTCCGCTTTTGTGGACAAGAGACGCTCCTGCGATCCCGCTTCTGCGGAACGCTGACCGCTTCTGTGAGCCCGCTTTTGCGGTGCCCGACCACAGTTGCGGTCTAGTACCAAAAGTCCAAATTCTGCATTTGTTGTCCCACTTCCGCTTAATGCACATCTGCGCACCTTACTCCGCACCTGCGGAACCAGTGCACTAGTCCAAACCTCGCTTATGCGGCCAAAAGTGCGAAGGTGCGGTTGCACCGGACTTGGCAGTATTTCAGCAATCAACCAAGTCCAAAATGGTTCCATATACAATCCAAATCACATCTGGGGTCCTCGAGACCCCTTCCAAGCATACCATCAATTTCCAGAGCACATAACAAACCTACTCGGGGCCTAAAATCACATCAAACACTATTGAATCTGCGAATCGCACCACGTTTCAAGCCTATTGAATCCATGAACATTCATCTTCCATATCTAATGTCGATTCATACCAAAACGACCCCAATTGTCCTCAAATTTTGCACACAAGTCGTAAATGACACAATGGACCCATTCCAACTTATGGAATTTGAATCCGACCCCAATATGAATAAAGTCAACTTTCGGTCAAACTTCTCAACCTTCCAAACCTTCAACTTTCTAACTTTCGTCAATTCAAACCAAAGCGACCTACGGACCTCGAAATCAATATACGAACACGCTCCTTAGTCCAAAATCACAAAAATTAAGCTATCAGATCCATTAAAACTCCATTCCGGAGTTGTCTAGACAAAAGTCAAACTCCGGTCAACTCTTTTAACTTAAGCTTTCAACTTTGGGACTAAGTTCCAACCATTTAGAAACTCACCCGAAAACCAAATCAACCACCTCGGCAAGTGACATAACCACAATAAAACATAGAGGAGGCAATAAATAGGAACAAGGCTAAAATACTCAAAATGATCGGTCGGGCCGTTACAATGTCACAATATCACATAGCATGAGGAAAATGCATCTCTATGCCTACAGGCCAAGCATGCATATCAAATGAATTATTTCATGGTGATATTCCTAGGCACTCTCACCCTTAAACATACTCAAGCTTTCTTTATCAACTGTCCACTTCATCACACATACACAATCACTCAACATTGTACGGGTGCCTGGCTCATAAGCCCCTCACTAAAGCACGTCTACATATATCACTGTGTTTGAGCTTACTGCTGGTATGTCAGATTCTGAAGGGGCGGATCCTGCCCAAGTCCTAATATAAACCCTATAAGGCCTGCTGCGGCGTGCAGCCCGATCCACAATAACACTCACAACATTGCTCTCAGGCCCACCTCAGTCATCAATCTCTCAAGTCTCAAGGGCTCTCGATCTTTTACCACTCATCCCAAACAATGATAACATTTGATGTAACAATGAATGATGAACAGAGACTAAGATATGATATGCGAATGAAGAATCATGACTGAGTATATAATTACAATTAGAGAAGATAACTCAGAACAACAAAAATAGCTTCATTAGGTTTTAACCGAATAAGCACATAGCTAAAACAACCAACCAACGGGCTGGGCGTCCAAGTTACATAACCTTTCTCTAGCCAAGAATCCCATTATTGATCGAATCAGGATGGATCTAATTCATTGGCAGAAGGAAATGATTTCTAACATGATTCAGAACTCATATAATCAAACAAATAGGGATAACTTGGATGTAACAAGATATAACAGCAAAAAAGATCCAGTCACGATCTAATAGTCAATCAGAATCATGATTTCCCCGGTACACGCCCACACGCTCGTCACATAGCATGTGCGTCACCTCAATACAACTCTTATAACATAGTTCCCGAGGTTAAATACCCTCAAATCCAAGTTTAGATATTTTACTTACCTCGAACAAGCCAAATCCAGTACCGAGCAAGCCAAAATATACTCTAGAAATGCCATCCCGCACGTATCGATCTCTGAACCTCTCAAAACTAACAAAAAGCAACTCAAAAACATCAAATAGTGCCAAAGGAAACAAAGTCAATCGATAAAGGTTGAATCATTAATCAAAAGCCTAAAGCCAACCAAAAAGTCAAACCCGGGCCCGCACCTCAGAACCCAAAAAAGCTCACAAAATCTAACTACCTATTCGAATGCGAGTCCAACCATACTATTTTCACTTAAATCTGACTCCAAATCGATGTTCAAAATTAAAAAGGTCACTTTAGGAAAGTTTAGACAAAACCCACCAATTTCTCCTAAAAATTCTTAATCAAAATGCAAAATCAAAGATTCATTCTTGAAATAAAATCAAAACCGAGTCAAAAATACTTATTTCAATCCATGTGGTTAAAATGGCCTCCAAAATCGCCCACATCCAAAATCCCCAACTCAAAATATGACAAAATGCACAAACCCTCAAGTTTATATTGTTTTGCCCAGACCTTTTCGCATCTGCAAATAATGAGCCACTTATGTGGCGTCTCTTCAGCGACATAATGTCCGCTTCTGTTAAAAAATAACTGGAAAGTCGACCCCTCGCACTTGCGGAAAAGCATCCGTTTATGCGACATCGCAGGTGCGACACGAAACACGCATATGCACACCATCCTGCTTCTGCGCACATAAGCCCGCATATGTGCTGTTGCAGATGCGTTGAATTGTCTGCATCTGCATACACTTGCTCCCAGCTCCACTTTCCGCTTCTACACTATGCCTGTCGCATTTGCGGATCCGCAGCTGCGCCCAAGTTCACGCAGGTGTAGTCACACCATAACTCATCCAACACTAGCAAATAGCAACATGGTTCGAAATGGTCCTAGTCAATCTGAAACACCCTCGGGCCCTCTCAGGACCTCGATCGAACATACCAACAAGCCCTAAAACTTAACGCGGGCCTACACGAGGCCTTAAATCACCTATAACAATGTCAAAACCACGAATCGCACCTCAAATCAAACTAAATGAACTTTTGAACTTTCATCTTTCAAAACTCGTTCTGAACCATATAACATCAACTTGGAATGACCTCAAATTTTGCATAAAAGTTCCAAATGACATAACAAACGTATGCAATTCCCGGAACAACAATTCAAACCCAAAAGTCAACTCTCGGTAAAACTTATGAATATTCCAAACCTTTAAATTTCCAACATTTGCCAAATAGTGTCAAAACCTTCTAGAAACACCCAAATGGAAATCTGGGCATACGCCCAAGTCCAAAACCATCATCCGGACCTAACAGAACCATCAAAGGTCTACTCGTTTAACTTAAAGCTGATTAGTTGAGAATCATTCTTCCAAATCAATCCTGAATAACTTGAAAACCAAAATCGAAGATTCGCACAAGTCATAATACGTAATATGAAGCTACTCAAGATTTCAAATAGCTGAATGAAATGCAAATGCTCAAAACAACCGGTTGGGTCGTTACATTCCCTCCCCACTTAAACATACGTTCGTTCTTGAAAGTGCCAAGAGTAGTTCCAAAGCCATCAAATTACTAAGTATACTCACTATGGATAAATCCGGGGTGATCCCACGTCACCCCAATCCATACAAGTCTGACAACACAACATAACTGAATATCCTTACTTCAACCTTAATCTGTAAACCTTAGAACCCAATTTCCGACATTCTGAATACATTATAAGACCCAAATCTTGCATCTACACACTATATAAGTCTGAACAAGCTGTATCAAGCCATAGCCATAATCCAAGATATAATCACATGATATACCACATAACTAGCAGACTCGTAGCAATAATTTTCGATCACAGTATCTGCTCAAAAACAAATCTTGTATCGGTAATCAACCTTATATCAAATAAAACTTCATTTAAAACCTTCGTACACTGCCGATGATAAAAGAAACACGTAGAAAATCATAACCACTCATCAAATAAACAAGTCATGGAGCTCTCTCTCGTCCGACAAGAACCAACGCCAAAATCTAAGAGGACATCTAATATTTTTCTTCCAAAAATACCCTAATCAAATCCGATAGTAGCCATTCTAGGTCCAATGACCTCACCTTATCAAACAAAACTATTCCATTGACAGGCCACACCAATACAACCTAAAGCCACAAAACATGCAATCCGTGAATCAATAAGCAACAATTTACATATACTCAAACATGGAGAATGACTCAAGTGAGAGAACCGTCCCGCAAGCTCAACAAGTACCACTACAAACGCAATGCTATGAACCCATCACACATAGTAGAACCAAGACACGAATCTATCACAAAGGATAATCTCTCAACATAACCCCGCTGCAATGCAATGCCATATCCAAACACCGGTCCATATGAAGTACCCCAAGACATAATGCTCAAAATCGACAACCACACGTAATTAGACATCAAGTACACGAAGTGCATGACCATAACCATGGAGAAGAAAATTACCCAATATACCACAACCCGGAAAGACCACAACCAAGGTGACCATCTCGCTCAAATTTCGCTACGAGGCCCAAAAAGAACCGCATCATATGCGCATATAACCAACAAATCAAAACCCCTCGTACCATAAAAGAGTAATACGTAGAATATATCAGAACAAAAACAAGCTCAACTCTAACCGAATGACACACCCCTTAAAACTAATAGTTCTAAGTCAACAAATCTGGCCCGTTGTAGAATACACATCCTTATTGGGCCTACTAATGGGCCCACAAATCAACTTCAATCATCCCTAAGTGGATAGATGGCCCTCTTAAAGTCCATAATGATTTAACCATAACACGTACCGCCATCTGGCGAACTTTGGCCATATCTTCGCAGTCCGCAACCCTGAAATAATCTGTTTAGGAGAACTCCAAGTCTGCAAATCCATAGAACACATGAATCACCATAGCCGATCCAAACTCCACCACTCGAATAACTAACACATCTCTCATACACAATCATCCTATGAGAAATACTTCTATAATTCCCCCAGCCATATGAAAAAATCTAAATATCAGCTATCGATCAACCAGGCGAGTACCACAGTACCAACAAAGCATCCGAAGTCAGAACATAGTGCGTGTTCTGAGATGCGCACCCTTCTCAGGCAATACCAAGTAGTAATAGCATTCATCTTAACATCTGAAAGTTTCCATGCTGCCCAAAATTCATGACCTTCTCTCCAAGACTGAACCGCCACCTTGTATATGCAAATTTCAATCCCACCGGACGCACCGCATCTATCATGCCATCCTGTGAAAAGCACGAGAATCTCATTATCAACTCTGACAAACAAGAAGAATACGTACACGATTAGTCAGAAACCTTTCACTTACTCCCATCCAGGAGAAAGATACAACACACAACATAACCCTCATACCTGTCGATAATACCCATCTCAAATTGTGGCAGAAATGATCGAGAACACTTCGAAACCCATTTGCACATAACCAAGGCATTAGAACTAAAGTCCTCGAACCTATACAAGTACCTCAAGAACCAATCATATCTATTACCGTGCTGATCCAACCTACTGCCAAGCTGTCCTATTTCTCACAGTTCCTTCCGAATTACCCTCAATTTGACACTTCCCTTGTCAGAACACCACGATCCTTACTCAGAGCTCACAACAAAAGATCCTAGCATAAAACCACCACGCCATAAGGCCCATAAGCTACTGTATTCCTTCGTAAGCACCCCAAAAGTATCACAACCGAGACACCCATGCTGAAGAGACCTTCTGTGAATTTGAAGTTGCTCCTTTTACCTTTCTAACAGTGAAATATAGGATCCATAGTGATACAGAAATACCGCAAATCCAGACACCATCCAATGCAAATCTCAGATCTTAGCCATATACAAATCTGGGGAAATTCTCCAAATGCCACATATGAATCTTCAACTCTTTAAAACCTTATTGAGAGTTACCCTCTCTGCTAATATCTCAATTGCACCGCCCAAACGGGCCGAAGGACCTGTGCCCCATTAGCACAATAACACACAAAGAAGTAATCCACACCCCTTAGCAACCGAGTGAATTTATTTTTTTAGTACATTACATCCATCGAGAACATCAACCCTAAACAATTCCCAAGACTTCCATATATCCATAAGGTATAGTACATCTGCATCTAGAAATTTCCTTCCTTAAGTCATCCTCAAAACAAATATCTGCAAGTCATAACCAATCTACAAGTATGCTTCAGACCGAAACCAATACAACACGTAACTATACAATTAAGTCGTGGATGGCAGACTCCCCGACTTGGCTCAAAGCTATAGAACAAAACATCCGATAACTCACAATACCCATACTCTATTACTGCCATAGTCCGTAGTGAGATTCAACTAAATTCTTCACAATCTCATGAAACTCAAACCATTAAATGCCTCAAATCATCTACTAAGCTTGCATTCATCCTCGTGACAGTCAGGTAAACTTTCTCAACCGACCAAAACTCAAATCATAACACATATAACCCACTGGTAGTTCCACACAACATCATAAGGATCATACATCTGTAGACCGCCCCGCATTAGATAACCCAAATGCTTAGCCTCAAATTGGCATTTCATTACGCCTTACCCATGGCCACAACCATCATGCAATCACTAAATCTTCCCAAGTCTGAACTCATTAATAAGACATAAGAACACACTTCATTTCATAAACGAATGACTGAAAGATCCCTAACACACTCGTAACTTAACACCGAACAAGCACCTAATAGTCCTTTCCACATCCAAAGCAAATTCTTCTCGTTATACCTAAGCCATCTGAACACATCCCGCAGCCACATCATATTCTTCATACAATCATTCAACCACTCACTGAACCACCATTCCCACTTATAGGGACACTGTCGGACATGTAAGTCCAAAGCACATACTAGCACAACTAAAACCATCGAGCCCAAGTTGCGATCAAAACCCAACCTCAAGTCCTCCAGACTGGCCCACCTCCAAAACACAGAAAACACATCTTGCACCTCATCCCTGGAATCACAAGCTATCAATGCATAGTTGATACCAAGCGCTCACATACGCATACGAGTGAGTGGAAGGAATTTGAAAAGATAAGCTTCAAGACGCATCAATGTCGAACGATAAGGAAATAAAGGAAGCTTATCCTAAATGACCTGTAGCCTCTCGAAGATAGGTATGGACGACATCATACCGATTTGCAAGACTCTACTATACACTTGCTCATGACTCGTAAACCTATGAACCTAGAGCTCTGATACCAACTCGTCACGACCCAAAATCCACTAGCCGTGATGACACCTAACCCAACCCTCTAGGTAAGCCAACTAAGAATAATCCAATACAAATGAGATTTACTGCGAAAACAAGTTATGAAATAGCTGAACTTCTATACAACAACCCAAGGGCTGGTAGTACAAATCATGAGCTTCTAAGATTTAGAGTTTATAAAGCTAGTATGAAATAAGTATAACATCTGTCCGAATTATAGATAAATATATCTATAAATCTAAAACTACAAAAAACAAGAGGCAGTTATAACTGGAATGCAGGTACATCTTCAATGCAGCTCCCCTCCAAGCACAGCAACATCAGCTCCAAAATCTGAACGCAAGGTGCATAAGTGTAGTGTGAGTATAACCGACCCCATCTACTCAATAAATAACAAACCTAACCTTAGGTTGAAAGTAGTGAGGAGCTCGAAAAATGGTCAGAGTCTAACACCAATAATCAAGAACAACTCGTAACAATATAACGATAACAATACAAGTAATTACTCAAAGATATTATGCTCAGTTCGTTTTCAGTTATGGAAAAATAGACATGCTTTCAGGTATAGCAGTAAAACTCAAATCTTTCACCGAAACCACCATACTATGAGGGTATATCAGAAAAATGTGATTTTACCCAAACTTTCAACAATAAATAAGATATTTCATTATCAGATAACATGAGGAAAGTACATCCTTATGCTTAGATGTTAATATTCATATCAAGTCATCAATTATCATATACCGTCTAGCATAAGGAATATATATCTCAATGCCTACATGTCAAATGTACGTGTCAAATCATTAATGTCATAATAGTATAGCATGAGAAAAATGCATCTCTATGCCTACATGCGAAGTATGCATGTAAAATAAATGATTTCACGGTGATATACCCTAAACCTCAAACATAATCAAGCTGTCTATGTCATATGCCATGTTCATCACACACACACACAATCACTCTGCACTGTATGGGTGCCTGGCTCATAAGCCCCTCACCAAAGCACGTGTATATATATCACTATGCCTTCGCTCACTACTGGTATGTCAGACTCCGGAGGGGCAAATCCTGCCCAAGTGCTAATATAAAGCCTACAAGGCCTACTGCAGCATACAGCCCGATCCCCAGTAATAAATAAGCTAATAAGGCCTGCTGTGGCGTGCAACCCCATCCATAATAATAGTAATAAAGCCAATATAGCCTGCTATAGCGTGAAACCCGATCCACAATAACACTCACAACATGGCTCTCAGGCCCACCTCTATCATCAATCACTAAGTCTCAAGGGCTCACAATCTCGTACCACTCAGCCCAAAAAATGATAACATGTGATGTAATAATGAATGATGAAAAAAGATTGAGATATGATATGCAAATGGAGAATCATGACTGAATATATAATTTAGAACAATAACTTAAAATAATAGAAATATCCTCATTAGGTCTCAATCAAATAAGCACATACCCTAAACATGATTTCTAACAAGATTCACAGCTCGAATAATCAAAAAAGTAGAGAGAACATGGATGTAACAAGATATAACAGCAAAATAAATCCGGTCACAGTCTAATAGTCAACTAGAATCATGATTTCACCAGTGCACGCCCACACGGTCGTCGCGTAGCTTGTTCACCTCAATACATCTTTTATAACATAGTTCCCAGGGTTAAATACTCTCAAATCCAAGTTTAGATATGTCACTTACCTCGAAAAAACCAAATCCAATACTGAGCAAGCCAGACAATACTCTACAAAATGCCATACCACGCGTATCGAGCTCCGAACGGCTCGAAACTAGCCAAAAGAACCTTAAAAACATCAAATAGTGCCAAAGGAAACAAACCCAATTGATGAAGGTTGAATCTTTTATAGAAACCCCAAACTCAACCAAAAAGTTAATCCCAAGCCCGCACCCCGGAACCCGACAAAAATCAAAAAATCCAACTACCCATTCGAATAAGAGTCCAACCATACAAATTTCACTCAAATCCGACTCCGAATAGATGTTCAAAATTCAAAACTTTACTTAAGGAAAGTTTAGACAAAAATCACCAATTTCTCATCAAAATTCGTAATTCAAATGCCAAAATCAAAGATAGATTCATTAAATATAATCATAATTGAGTAAAAAATACTTATCCCGATCCATGTGGTGAAAATCGCCCAAATCTGAAATCCCCATCCCAAAATATGACAAAACGCACAAACCCTCGAGTGTATATTGTTCTACCCTGATCTTTTCACATCTGCGGATAATGAGTCGCTTCTGCGGCTTCGCTTCTACGACATAACGTTCGTTTCTTCGAAAACAACAAGAAAGTCGACCCAAGAAAAAACATCCATTTGCTACATCGCAGGTGCGACAGAAATTGCGCAACTGCACACCATCCCACTTCTGCACACATAAGACAGCATATGCGCTCTTGCAGATGCATTGAATCCTCCACATCTGCGGACACATACTCCCAGCTCCATTGTCCGCTTCTACGCTATGCCTGCCGCATCTGCGGCTCCACACCTGCGCCCAAGTTCTTGCGGGTGCGGTCACACCAGAACTGAGCCAACACCAGCAAATAGCAACATGGTCCGAAATGGTCCGAGTCAATTCGAAACACACCTTGGACCCCCTCGGGTCTCGTCTGAACATTCCAACAAGCCCCAAAACATAACAAGGGCCTACTCGAGGCCTCAAATCACCCATAACAACATCAAAACCACGAATTACACCTCAAATCAAACTAAATGAACTTTTGAACTTTCAACTTCCAAAAGCGTGGCGAACCAAATCAAATCAATTTGAAATGTCCTATAATTTTGCATACGAGTTCCAAATGACATAATAAACCTATTCAAATTCTCAGAACAATAATTCGAACCCGATATGATCAAAGTCAACTCTCGGTCAAACTTATGAACATTTCAAACCTTCAAATTTTTAACTTTCGCCAAATAGTGCCGAAACCTTCTAGAAACACCCAATTACAAATCTGGGCATACGCCCAAGTCCCAAATCACCATTCGGACCTAACAGAACAATCAAAGCTCCATTTTGGATGTTGACGATCAATTTTGACTCTCCCTTTAAAAATTAATTTATTTATACTTAATAATTTTTAATAAATATTTTGAAAATATTTTCTAATTAATAACACCTATTTCACAAAAGAATTAAGTATTAATGGTGTTGAAATAAGAATTTAGTATTATAGTTACAAAATATATCATACTTACTGTTTTAGTATTATTAAAATAACCTTTATATACATTACATAGGGTTTATAATTAATTTAATGAATTATTCCTCAATTTCTAGTTAATTGGATTATTATTTTAATAATTCCAAATTTCTGTTATAATTTAGAAGACAAAGTATTTTTACAAATAACTAATAATTAGTAGTGTATTTGATAATTATAATTTTTATTGTATTTTATTGAAAATAATTAAGCTTATTGGGAGATCCTCCCCTGGTTCGAATCGCCCTCAATGCAGAGTGCGCGAACAAGATGAATAATATATAATAAATGTTGAATTCTAAGAAAGAGGGGGGTAACTCACAGAGTGACGACCCGGCCAGTCGTCTCATGAGTTACTGCTCCGTTTTCCCCATTTCTGCCTTGTTATACTTCGTTATGTCGTTTGGGATGTGTGTGCAAAATTTCATGTCATTTGGATATGGTTTGATTTGGGTTTTGATCAAATTAGTAAATTAGAAGACTCCGAGATTCTTAGGCTTGAATCTAACGCGAATTTGGTGTTGAGAGATTGTTTTGAGCGTTCCGAAGGTTGGAACGAGTTTGAATAATGTTATGGGATATGTTGGCATGTTTCGTTGAGGTCCCAGTGGCCTCGAGTGAATTTAGGGTGGTTAAACGGACTATTTTGTCCTTGGAAAGTTGCAGAAAAACCAGAAAGCTTGTAATTTTGTAAGAGAACAAAGAGGCATCGCAAAACAGGATATGCTATCGCAAACCTTGTATGCGAGCCGCAAACCACACACCCAGCTCGCAAACCCAGACAGCTTTCTGGGCAAAGAATGACATCAAGAATGTGGTCGAATTTCCACAATGCGGACCGCATATCCACCACACTGAGACCGCAGATCGAGACAGATTTCTGGACAAGATCCATGTCAGAAATGCGGTCTGAATTGCGGTCGCATTTCTAAAATGCTAACCGCATAACGTACATTGAAATCATAGACCAAGATAGATTTCTGGACAAAAATCAATATAAAAAATGCAGTCAAAATGCGGTCGCATTTTTTACTCGACTGGTGCGTTTTTGTTTCGATTTTTGACCATGTATAAATAGAAACTAGTACCCATTGGCCATGCAAAAACCCACTATTGTTACCATCTAAGAGAAACACCTCTAAAACACCCTAAATCACAGCAAAATCAATCGTAAAACTATATCCAAAGGAGACTTTCTTGGACAAATTTTCAAAGGAGGGGATTTTGGCCATCGTAAACATTATTTGGAGCTGTAGAGCTCGGAATTTAATAATTTATATGGTTAATATCGCTAGGAGGTAAGGGACACGTTGATGTAAAAATTTTGGAACTTCGAGAAATGGGGCCGGGGCTCGGGTTTTTGTAATTTCATAAGTTCTTGTTATTTTTTGATTGTTTCGCTTGGGCTTTGTTCGCTCAGCGTATTGTGATTTATTAGTTCTGATTTTGGATAGATTCGACGCATGTGGAGGCCAATTCGAAGGGCAAAGGCGTCGCGGGTTAGGGATTTAGCTGGTTCGAGGTGAATAGTGATTGTAAATGATGTTCTGACATCGTAGCGCTATATTAAGCCGAGGCACGCGCTCGATGATGAGCGTGGGGTCATTTACTACTGGGGATTGTTACTTGGTCCATCCCGATTGACGATTTTACTACGCATTTGATTGGAGCTTACTTGTTATTATCATGATTTGGGCTGATTGAACCCTTCGGGGATCTTTATCACCGTTTCCTCACTATTTTTGACTTATTACTTGAACTCAGTCATGATGTTTTCACTATTTTACAACTCAGCCACTTTTACTTAGTTTTGAGACTTAAACAATATTTTAAATGATGTTTTGGGCTGAGGACTACTGTTTTACTATAGCCTGAGGGGCTTGTGATGATTTTCTGACTGAGTGCGGCCGAGGGCCAGATGTGAGGCTTTTTTGAGTGATATGAGGCCGAGGGCCTGAGATACTTTATGTTCCACGAGGTGGCTTGTGACTGATATGAAGCCGAGGGCGTGAGATACTTTATGTGCCACGAGGTGGCTTGTGAATAATATGAGGCCGAGGGCCTAGATATATGCCACGAGGTGGCTTCATAATGCGCTTGGGCCGTAAGGGGCCCCTCCCGGAGTCTGTACACCCCCAGTGAGCGCGGGTACCCATTGTGATGTGAATTATAGCCCGAGGGGCTGATATTGTACTATGTGATAGCCCGAGGGGCTGATGTTGTTTCATGTGATAGCCCGAAGGGCTGATGTTGTTCCATGTGATAGCCCGAGGGGCTGATATTGTTCTGAGATTTGAGCCCGAGGGGCTAGTACTGTTTTTATGATGTTGCCCGAGGGGCGGATTTGTTGATAGATATAGCCCGAAGGGCAATGTTTTACTTCACATGTTTTTAACTGTTGAAAGGAGATTTTACTTGAATTTCTCACTGATTTATCGTTTGTGAATGATGTTTTAAATGCTTCATTATAGAATGCCTTGTGCTTTGTGTGTTTTCTTACTTTCAGTCGTTATTTATGCTTATTACTCATTGAGTTAGAAGTACTCACATTACTCTCTGCACCATGTGTGTAGATTCAGGCGTTGTTGGTTCCGCCCCTGAGTATTGACTTCTCCTGTCCAGATGGTGATTCAGAGACTACGAGGTAGTTGTTGGCGTCCGCAACCCCGTATCTCTCTCATCTTGTTGTTCCTATGTTCTTAAAAAAAATTGTGCCAGATATTGTAATTAGTAATCTTGTTATTATGATTCATTAGTTGCTCATAACTGGTGACACCCCGATTTGGCCTGTAGTCGGGATGGTTAGCTATATACTTTCCGCGAATGATTGCTATTATATTGTGCTATTGGTGTTTTCCTGTTAATTTAACTTCTTAAAAATGAGATTTTGTTTGGATTGGCTGGCCTTGTCTTCACGAGAGGCGCCATCACGACTGGGTTCGGGGTTAGGGTCGTGACAGCTTGGTATCACAGCCTAGGTTACATAGGTCTCATGAGTCATGAGCGGGTTTAGTATAGTCTCGCGGATCGGTACGGAGACGTCTATTTTTATCTTCGAGAGGCTGCAGACCCGTTTTAGGAAAACTTCATATTCTTGGAATTCTTGTCGTGCGAGCTTGTTGATCCGAGCACTAAAAACTTCTGTTATCCTATTCTCTCACAGATGGTGAGGACGCGAGATACCGGACGAGCTGGACGACCACCAGTGCCACCCTCTGAGACCACGAGAGGCCGTGGACGCGGTCGTGGTCGTGGCAGAGGCAGAGCAGCTAGGGCAGCACCTGTTGATCCACCAGCTGCCCCAGCTCAGGATCAGGCTCTAGTAGCACCAGCTCAGGCACCGGCTATGCCTATCGTTATTCCAGGTCTTCAGGAGACCTTGGCTCAGATCTTATCAGTTTGCATGGGCTTGGCTCAGGTGGTTTCAGCCACCACAACAGCAGCTACTTCACAGGCCGGGAGAGGCAATCAGACCCCCGCTGCTCGCACACCTGAGGAGGCAATGCAGGGATCTCAGATGCCGGGGGCACCTCCAGCCCAGCCGGTTGCACCAGCCCAGGAGTTCATGGTACCAATTATGCTAGATGATGAGCAGCGTCGTCTTGAGAGGTTTGGCAGACTCCAGCCTCCGTAGTGCTGAGGGCGAGGATGCCCAGGGTTTTCTTGACAAGTGTCAGCGGATGCTCCGTACAGCCGGGATCCTTGAGTCTAGTGGTGTGGCATTCACTACCTTTCATTTTACAGGAGCTGCCTTCACTTGGTGGGAGGCGTGCATGAGGCATAGACCGGTTGATGCAGCGCCCCTTACTTGGCAGCAGTTCTTCGCTCTTTTCTTGGAGAAGTTTGTGCCGCAGTCTCGCAAAAAGGAGCTGCCCAAACAGTTCGAATGGCTACGACAGGGGGATATGACTGTGTCGCAGTATGAGTCGAGGTTTTCTGAATTTGCTCGTCATGTTGTTTGGATGGTTCCGGCTGATCGTGAAAGGATCAGGAGGTTTATAGATGGCCTTAACTATTATATCCCTATTCTTATGACCAGGGGAAGAGTATTGGGTGCTACCCTCGAGGAGGTGGTTAATATAGCTCGCGAGATTGAGACAGTGCGCCGTCAGGAGCGAGAGGAGAGGGAGGCTAAGAGGCCTCGAGGATTGGGCGGTTACAGTGGTACTCCTTCGAGAGGCTAGTTTCAACAGGGTAGAGGTCGTTCCTTCAGGCCTGCTTAGCCAGCCCGTCTAGAGTACCGTGGGGCATCTGCAGGCCATGGTTATCATGGGTTGCAGCAGGGCCAGTCATCACTCAGCGCCCTTCCAGCTCGTGCTCCATCAGCCCAGGGTCCTTCTATGCCGAGTGCACCTGCGAGACACTCCGGTGCGAGAGGTTCCCTTCATTCCTCTTCTCCAGCACCAGGGAGTTGTTATGAGAGTGGCGAGATGGGCCACATATGGAGGCAGTGTCCTCATCGTGGTGCTAGATCGTCCCAGCAGAGGGGTCAGCCCTCGACTTCTGCTCCAGCTACCTTACCACCCGCCCAGCTAGCTAGGGGTTGAGGTCAGGCTGCCAGGGGTCGCCCCAAAGGAGGAGGTCGATCAGGTGGTGGCCAGGCTCGATTCTATGCTATTCCAGGCAGGACAGATGCTAGTGCTTCAGATGCCGTCATTACAGGTATTGTTTCAGTTTGCCACAAGGATGCCTCTGTATTATTCAATCCCGGTTCCACCTATTCATATGTGTCCTCATATTTTGCTCATTATTTGGGTACGCCCCGGGAGTATCTTGCTTTACCTATTCATGTCTCTACCCCGGTAGGTGATACTGTTGTTGTAGACCGTGTGTACCGGTCATGTCTAGTGACTATTAGGGGTCTGGATACACGAGTGGACCTATTGCTATTGAGCATGGTGGATTTTGATGTCATTTTAGGCATGGATTGGTTATCTCCGTGTCGTACTATTCTAGACTGTCATGCTAAGACCATCACCTTGGTTATGCCGGGTGTTCCACGAATCGAGTGGCGTGGTGTGACTGATTACATTCCTAGTAGAGTGATAACAATATTAAAGGCCCAGCGTATGGTTGAGAAGGGTTGCCTTTCATACCTAGCATTTGCGAGGGATGTTGGAGCTGAGACTCCAAGCATTGAATCTGTTCCAGTTGTGAGGGATTTTCCCGATGTATTTCCCGCAGACCTGCCGGGCATGCCACCGGACAGGGATATTGATTTTGGTATTGATCTGGTGCCGGGCACTCAGCCCATCTCTATTCCATCGTATCGTATGGCGCTAGCAGAATTGAAAGAATTGAAGGAGCAACTTCAGGAACTCTTAGATAAGGGGTTCATTCGGCCTAGTATGTCACCTTGGGGTGCACTGGTTCTGTTTGTGAAGAAGAAGGATGGCACGATGAGAATGTGCATAGATTATAGGCAATATAACAAGGTAACAATCAAGAACAAGTATCCTTTGCCTCGCATTGATGATTTGTTTGACCAGCTTCAGGGAGCGCGAGTGTTCTCCAAAATTGATCTCCGTTCGGGTTATCACCAGTTGAAAATCAGGGATTCAGACATTCTTAAGACTGCTTTTCGAACTAGATATGGTCACTATGAGTTTCTTGTTATGTCTTTCGGGCTAACCAATGCCCTAGAAGCGTTCATGCAATTGATGAACAATGTATTTTGGCCCTATCTAGATTCGTTCGTAGTTGTATTCATTGATGATATTCTGGTGTACTCGCGTAGCTAGGAGGAGCACGCGGAGCATTTGCGAGTTGTATTGCAAAGATTGAGGGAAGAGAAGCTGTATGCAAAATTCTCTAAGTGTGAGTTTTGGCTCGGTTCAGTAGCTTTCTTGGGGCACGTAGTGTCCAACGAGGGTATACAGGTTGATCCAAAGAAGATAGAGGCGGTTCAGAGTTGCCCTAGACCATCCTCAACCACGGAGATTCGTAGCTTTCTTGGGTTGGCAGGCTATTATCGCCGGTTTGTCCAGGGATTCTCATCCATTGCATCTCCCTTGACCGAATTGACCCAGAAGGGTGCTCCTTTTGTATGGTCGGACGAGTGTGAAGAGAGCTTTCAGAAGCTCAAGACAGCCTTGACCACAACTCCAGTATTGGTTTTGGCATCAGTTTGAGGTGCATATACTGTGTATTGTGATGCTTCAAGAGTTGGGATTGGTTGTGTATTGATGCAGGAGGGTAGAGCTATTGCTTATGCTTATCGTCAGTTGAAGCCCCATGAGAAGAACTACCCCGTGCATGACTTGGAGCTGGCTGCCATAGTCCATGCATTGAAGATTTGGAGGCATTACTTGTATGGCGTATCTTGTGAGGTGTTTACTGATCATCGCAGCCTCCATCATTTGTTCAAGCAAAAGGATCTTAATTTGAGGCAGCGGAGATGGTTGGAGTTGCTCAAGGATTACGATATCACTATATTATACCATCCGGGAAAGGCCAATGTGGTGGCCGATGCTTTGAGCCGAAAGGCAGTGAGTATGGGGAGTTTGGCATATATTCTAGTTGGGGAGAGACCCCTTGCAGTTGATAGCCTTGGCCAATAGGTTTGTGATATTAGACATTTCGGAACCTAGCCGGGTGTTGGCTTGTGTGGTTTCTCGGTCTTCGTTATATGATCGCATCAGGGAGCGCCAGTATGACGATCCGCATTTGCTTGTCCTTAGGGACAGAGTTCAGCATAACGATGCTAGAGATGTCACCATCGGCGATGATAGGTTGTTGAGGATGCAGGACCGAATCTGTGTACGCAATGTGGATGGGCTTCGGGAGTTGATTCTGGAAGAGGCCCATAGCTCGCGGTATTCCATTCATCCAGGTGCCGCGAAGATGTATCAGGACTTGAGGCAACACTATTGGTGGAGATGAATGAAGAAAGATATTATGGGATTCGTAGCTCGGTGTCTCAACTGTCAACAGGTAAAATATGAACATTAGAGACCGGGTGGCTTGCTTCAGCAGATGGCTATTCCCGAGTGGAAGTGGGAGTGGATTATTATGCACTTTGTTATTGGACTTCCACGGACTTTGAAGAAGTTCGATGCCATTTGGGTGATTGTGGATCGGCTGACCAAGTCCCCGCACTTCATTCCTGTGTGTACTACCTATTCTTCAGAACGGTTGGCAAGGATTTATATCCGAGAGATTATTCGGCTGCATGGCGTTCCTGTTTCTATTATTTCAGATAGAGGTACTCAGTTTACCTCACAGATTTGGAGAGCCGTGCAGAGGGAGTTAGGTACTCAGGTGGAGTTGAGCACAGCTTTTCATCCTCAGACGGATGGACAGTCCGAGCGTACCATTCAGATACTGGAGGACATGTTACGTGCATGTCCTATTGATTTCGGAGGTTCATGGGATGAGTTTCTACCGCTGGCGGAGTTTTCTTATAACAACAGCTACCAGTCGAGTATTCAGATGGCTCCGTATGAGGCTCTGTATGGCAGGCGGTGTAGATCTCCAGTTTGTTGGTTCGAGCCCGGCGAGGCTAGGCTATTGGGGACTGACTTGGTTCAGGATGCTCTAGAGAAGGTGAAAACAATTCAGGAGAGGCTCCGTACGGCACAGTCGAGGCATAAGAGTTATGCCGATAGGAAGGTCCGAGATGTGTCCTACATGGTTGGTGAGAAGGTCTTGCTGAAGGTTTCGCCCATGAAGGGTGTTATGAGATTCGGGAAGAAAGGAAAATTGAGTCCTCGGTTCATTGGGCTATTTGAAGTGCTTCGGAGTTGGGGAGGTGGCTTATGAGCTTGCTTTGCCACCCATCCTGTCGAGCGTACACCCAATATTTCATGTTTCTATGCTTCGGCAGTATATTGGGGATCCGTCTCATATTTTGGACTTCAGCACAATTCAGTTGGATGATGATTTGACCTATGATGTAGAGCCAGTGGCGATTTTGAGTCATCAGGTTCGGAAGTTGAGGTCAAAGGATATAGCTTCAGTGAAAGTGCAGTGGAGAGGTCGACCCGCGGAGGAGGCTACCTGGGAGACTGAGCGTGAAATGCGGAGCATATATCCTTACCTATTTGAAGCTTTAGTATGTTTCTTGACTCGTTCGAGGACGAACGTTTGTTTAAGAAGGGGAGAATGTGATGACCTGGCCAATCATCTCATGAGTTACCACTCCGTTTTCCCCATTTCTGCCTTGTTATACTTCGTTATGTCGTTTGGGATGTGTGTGCAAAATTTCATGTCATTTGGATATGGTTTGATTTGGGTTTTGATCAAATTAGTAATTTAGAAGACTCCGAGATTCTTAGGCTTGAATCTGACGCGAATTTGGTGTTGAGAGGTTGTTTTGAGCGTTCCAAAGGTTGGAACGAGTTTGAATAATGTTATGGGATATGTTGGCATGTTTGGTTGAGGTCCCAGTGGCCTCGGGTGAGTTAAGGGTGGTTAAACAGACTATTTTGTCCTTGGAATGTTGCAGAAAAACCAGAAAGTTTGTAATTTGTAAGAGAACAAAGAGGCATCGCAAAACAGTCTATGCTATCGCAAACCCTGTATGCGAGCCGCAAAACACACACCCAGATTGCAAACCCAGATAGCTTTCTAGGCAAATAATGACGTCAAGAATGCGGTGAGGAATGCGGTCGCATTTCCACTATGCGGACCGCATATCCACCACACTGAGACCGCAGATCGAGACAGATTTCTGGGCAAGATCCATGTCAGAATTGCGGTCTGAATTGCGATCGCATTTGTAAAATGCGAACCGCATAACGTACATTGAAATCGCAGACCAAGACAGATTTCTGAACAAAAATCAACGTCAAAAATGCGGTCGCATTTTTGACCCGACTGGTGCGTTTTTGTTCCAATTTTTGACCTTGTATAAATAGAAACTAGTACCCATTGGCCATGCAAAAACCCACAATCGTTACCATCTAAAAGAAACGCCTCCAAAACACCCTAAATCACAGCAAAATCAACCTTAAAACTATATCCAAAGGAGACTTTCTTGGACAAATTCTCAAAGGAGGGGATTTTGGCCATCTTAAACATTATTCGGAGCTGTAGAGCTCGGATTGAAGCGAATTTTTGAGGCGACCTTTGGGAGATTTTTAAGGGAAATATCGGGGTAAGTATTCCTAACTCAATCTCGGTCAAATTATCCTAGTATATCGCCATTTTAGTGTTTAATGGGGATTTAAGTTGGAGAAATTGTGGAAAACCCTTAAGTTTAGATTTAAGATTTGGAGGTCGAACCGATGTCGGAATTCGATAATTTTTGTATGGTTGAACTCGCTAGGAGGTAAGAGACACGTTGATGTAAAAATTTTTGAACTTCGAGAAGTGGGCTCGGGGCTCGGGTTCTGCTAATTTCGTAATTTCTTGATATTTTTTGATTGTTTCGCTTGGGCTCTTTTCCCTCAGCGTATTGTGACGTATTAGTTCTGATTTTGGATAGATTCGACACACGTGGAGGCCAATTCGAAGGGCAAAGGCGTCGCGGGCTAGGGATTTAGCTGGTTCGAGGTGAGTAGTGATTGTAAATGATGTTATGAGGGTTTGAAACCCCGGAGTTGCACATCGTAGTGCTATATTAAGGTGAGGAACGCGCTCGATGATGAGCGTGGGGTCGTTTACTACTGGGGATTGTTACTTGGTCCATCCCGATTGACGATTTTACTACGCATTTGATTGAAGCTTATTTGTTATTATCATGATTTGAGCTGATTGAACCCTTCGGGGATCTTTATCACTGTTTCCTCACTATTTTTGACTTATTACTTGAACTCAGTCATGATGTTTTTACTATTTTACAACTCAGCCACTTTTACTCAGTTTTGAGACTTAAACAATATTTTAAATGATGTTTTGGGCTGAGGACTACTGTTTTACTATAGCCCGAGGGGCTTGTGATGATTTTTTGACTGAGTGCGGTCGAGGGCCAGATGTGAGGTTTTTCTGAGTGATGTGAGGCCGAGGGCATGAGATACTTTATATGCCACGAGGTGGCTTGTGACTGATATGAGGTCGAGGGCCTGAGATACTTTATGTGGCACGAGGTGGCTTGTGATTGATATGAGGCCGAGGGCCTAGATATATGCCACGAGGTGGCTTCATAATGCGCTTGGGCCGTAAGGGGCCCCTCCCGGAGTCTGTACATCCCCAGTGAGCGCGGGTACCCATTGTGATGTGAATTATAGCCCGAGGGGCTGATATTGTACTATGTGATAGCCCGAGGGGCTGATGTTGTTCCATGTGATAGCCCGAGGGGCTGATGTTGTTCCATGTGATAGCCCGAGGGGCTGATGTTGTTCTGAGATTTGAGCCCGAGGGGCTGGTTCTGTTTTTATGATGTTGCCCGAGGGGCGTATTTGTTGATATATATAGCCCGAGGGGCGATGTTTTACTTCACATGTTTTTAACTATGGAAAGGAGATTTTACTTGAATTTCTCACTGATTTATCATTTGCGAATGATGTTTTAAATGCTTCATTATAGAATTCCTTGTGCTTTGTGTGTTTTCTTACTTTCAGTCATTATTTATGCTTATTACTCACTTAGTTGGAAGTACTCACATTACTCCCTGCCCCATGTATGCAGATTCAAGCGTTGTTGGTTCCGAGGCTACGAGGTAGCTGTTGGCGTCCGTAGCCCCGTATCTCTCTCATCTTGTTGTTCCTATGTTCTTCAAAAAAAAAATTGTGCCAGATATTGTAATTAGTAATCTTGTTATTAGGATTCATTAGTTGCTCATGACTGGTGACACCCCGATTTGGGCTGTAGTCGGGATGGTTAGCTATATACTTTTCGCGAATGATTGCTATTATATTGTGCTAGTGGTGTTTTCCTGTTAATTTAACTGCTTAAAAATGAGATTTTGTTTGGATTGGCTGGCCTTGTCTTCACGAGAGGCGCTATCACGACCGGGTTCGAGGTTAGGGTCGTGACACACAGGCAATGGCTTGGTATCAAATTAATTTCAAAAAGGTTAAAAGCTAAAGGGCTATAATTGGAATTCCTTAATTAAACATAAAGTGGCTGTTATTTAAATCAATCTTAGCCTAAAAATCAAGACCAATCCTGAATTGACCCAGTCCAAACACCCTATTTCCTTCCAACTTGGCAATCCATGAACTCCTCTCCGAACCAATTAGATCACGCCACATCACCCATCTCTAGCACAAACAAAACAAACACAAATCATCCAAGCCGTTGACACCATCAACGGTCTACGTTTATTTCTGTTTTTCTTTTATGTTTAAACCTTCTACCAGGCATTATCACAGCCGTTGGATCACACAAATCCAATAGTTCTTATTTTTTCTCATTTAAACTCTTTAGTGCCCTAATTTTCAGGCCCGTTGATCAATAGATCCAATGGCCTAGATTCTTTCTCCTACATTAACCTCTAGAGACGGCTACCCAAATCATCTAACCCTAAATCATTCTTACCATGACCCAGCCGCCCCCTTTCCCTTTTCCTCCCAATTCTCTCCAGACTTGCAACCACATCAATCCTCAAGACCTTATACAAATCCCTGTAAAGTCAATAAATCAACCACGAAATCATCACCTCTATCCATGCTAGCCGCGATTCTCGCTCAAATCTTTCCTCTTTCATTGGTATAATTTAAAATCCCAAATCAAAACCCAAAGTCTAAAATGATGACTTGGGATTTCATCTCCTTTGGCTCTATGCTTTCAAATCAAAGTTGGCATAGAGATATTAACTGCCTTTATCATTGTTATTAGACCCAGAAGTCAAATGCAATGAACTCTGGACATCAGGGTTTCGATTAATGGTTTTTCATGCTTCGATGGTCGATCTCTCATTTTCTTCATGCCTAGGTAATTTCAATGATATTTTACCCCTCTGTTTTCTCTGATTTTACCCGTTTTGCTTGTATCATCCAATCTTCGTCACATTTCACTACCTAGATTCAAATATGTTGAAACCCTAAGACATTGAATGCCACTATAATAAGGCCTTCAATGCTAACACCTAAAAACACCTAAATATATGATGAAATTAATACACAACACAATAGTGTTTAGAATCCTTTCAATCAAGGATTAGTTCTCACTCGATTTCTGATTTCTCTTTTATGGTTCTGAATTACTCACTGATTGAAGTCTGAGTCTTGGGCTCCAGACGGCTAAACAAAGCTTTTGTTTGGTTTGCTGCTCGAATAAAGGTCAGTGCACATCGACCTTTCTCTTTTTAATTGTTTCAAGATTAAAGTCATGTTCTTCTTGTAGATTATTTTATTTATAATGTATTAAGTTTGATCATTATGCTTATTATATATGTGAATTAACTGACCTCTAAAAGAATCTGAAATTAATTCAATGGATCATCTTTGTAAACTTAATGAATGCTCTTCCAAGTTAAGCAAATCTATGAGCTATTGGACTTTTGTAGTTGATTAAGAACTTCATATGATCTTCTGCACTTATCCTGACTTTAGATTTCAAGATACTTTTGCTAAGGCTTTCATGTTTGATCTACTGTTCTTACCTTGATACTCCCTGTTGATTCATGTAGTTGAATGTCACGACCCAAAATCCAATTAGTTGTGATGGCACCTAACCCGACCAGCTAGGTAAGCCAATTAACAGTAAATCAAAATATAATGATAATGATAAGAGTCAAAAATGAAATAACTGAATTTTTATACAACTCCGCAAGGACTGATAGTACAAATCATGAGCTTCTAAGACTTAGAGTTTAAACGGTTGGTATGAAATAAATAAATCATCTGTTCAAAACGTACATAAACAGATTTGTAAAGCTAAAGCTACCAAGAACAAGATGCAGCTATAATCGAAATGCAGGTACATCTTCAATGTCAACTCCCGCCATACACAGCAACATCAGCTCCAAAATCTGCACGCAAGGTGCAGAAGTGTAGTATGAGTACAATCGACCCCATGTACTCAATAAGTAACGAACCTAACCTTAACTTGAAAGTAATCACGAGCATGGGTAACTGTCAGAGTCCAACACCAATAGCCAAGAACAGCACGTATCAATATAATAAAAGCACTACAAGTAATAACTCAAAGATATAATTCTCAGCTTGTTCACAGCTATGAAAAATAGGCATGCTTTTCAGGTATAACAGTAATACAAAAATCTTTCACCGGAATACTCAAAATATAAGTAAATCAGAAAAACAGTGATTTTCCCAAAAACTTTAAACAACAGATAAGATATTTCAGTCTCAGATAGCAAGAGAAAAGTACATCTCTATGCCTACATGTCAATGTGCATGTGAAGTCATAAATGTCACAAAAATCGTGTAGCATTAGGAAATGCATTTTTATGTCTGTATGTCAAGTATGGATGTCAAATGCAATGCATCACATTGATGAACTCATATACCCAAAATCTTAGAGTACTCAATCTCACTGTCTCACACTCCCGCTCAACCACTCAGCAAACTCAGTCACTCAGCACTGTACAGTACTTGCGCTCACTGCTCGTATGTCATAGACCTATAATTTGATATGACACAAACCATTTGACTCTTCATATCTTGAGATTTATGCTCCTTTGAAGTTAAGTCTTGTGCAAACTCACTTGAAACTTTACCCCATCATATAATTTCAAACTTGACTTAGCCTTAGGGCTCTTCTTGGACCATAAACCATTCTTATTGCACCTCATACATATGTTATAATGACCACTTGATATCATTCATATTATTAGTCCTGTTCATACCCGAATTAATACAATTAGCACCCGCCAATCTTCTTAATGGTCTTAGAACACTTCGAATTTTTCCAAGGTGTTACATTCTTTCCCACGTCAAAACATTCGTCCTCAATTGTTTTGCAAGTCATTACTAGGAACAGTATTATCCTCCTTTCATGTCATGACCCAAAATCCAACTAGTCCTGACTGCACCTAACCCTACCCATCAGGTAAGCCAATTAACAACTATCCAATTTAATGAGATTTATTAAGAAAAGAAATGATAATACAACTGCTTTTATACAAAGATTTTCCAAGGATCGGTGGTACAAATTATGAGCTTCTAAGAGTTTTATTTTTACAAAAATTAAATCGAAATAAGTACAACATCTGTATGAAATGTAAATGTACAGAATTTCTAATCTAATACTACCAACGACAAGTGATAGCCATTATTGAAATGCAGGTACATCTTCAAATCTAGCTCTCACCGTACACAACAACATCAGCATCCAACATCTACAAGCAAGGTGCAGAAGTGTAGTATGAGTACAACCGACCCCATGTACTTAATAAGTAACAAAACTAACCTTAGGTTGAAAGTAGTGATGAGCTGGGACAAGGGTCAGAGTCAAACTCCAATAACCAACAACAGTTCATAACAATCATAATAAAAATAGTGCCAGAAGGTAACCCAAAGGTATGATGCTCTACTCGCTCACAGTTACGGGAAAATAAGCATCTTTTTCGAATAAAATAGTAAAACCCAAATATTTTACTGAAAGCACCAACATATGAGTAAGTTTGTAAAACCGTGATTTTCTTTCCAAAACGTTTGAACAAGTAAATGTTTCATTATCAAATGGCATGAGGAAAGTACATCTCTATGCCTACATGTCAATGTTTATGAGGAGTTATGAATGACGTGATATTGTACATCATGAGGAAAATGCATCTATATGTCTGTATGTCAAGTATGCATATCGGATGCAATACAACATAGTGAATAACCATATGCATACTCTCAGAGTATCAATCACTCAATCCTCACAGTCACTCAGTCCTCATAGTCTCTCAGTCCTCACAGTCACTTAATCCTCCCAATCGTTCGGTACTTGCGCTCGGCACTCGCACCCCCACTCAATAGGTACCTGCACCTACTGTGGATGTGCAGAATCCGAAGGGGCAATTACAGCCCAAGCACTATAATAAGTCAATCATGGCATGAGTCAAATAAACATGTTGCGGCGTGCAGCCCGATCGCATAAATATCCTCACAATCAGGCCCTCGGCCTCACTCAATCATCAACCTCTCTAGTCTCTCGGGCTCACAAGAATCATGATAATCAGCCCAAACAGTGATGATATGACGCATAAATAAAGGACAACATAGACCGAGATATTGTATTCAAATAATAGCTGTCATTAAGTATAAATTTCAAGCTAAGCAATTAATTCAACATGTAACAATACCTTTGTGGGTCCAAACAGTGCCAGCATGTGGCCTAAGCATTATTTCTAACATGTATCACAACTCGATTACTCTTGCACGTGGAGACTTCATAGTTACAGATAAGACTAGGTAAATACACAGTATGACAGAAATAAACGAATCATAATTCACACGGTGCACGCCCACACGCCCGCCACCTAGCATGTGCGTCACCTCAACAACAAACACATATCACGTATATTCGGGGGTTCATACCCTCAACACCAAAATTAGAAGTGTTACTTACCTTGAACAAGCCAAATCCAATACCGAGCAAGCAAACGATGCTCCTAAAATTCCATCTCGCGCATACCGACCTTCGGATGACTCGAAACTAGCCTAAAGCAACTAAAATGCATCAAATGAAGCCCAAGGAAAAAATTCCAAATGATAAAGACCGAATCTTTAATCAAAAGACCATAGTCAACCAAAAAGTCAAACCCGGGCTCGCACCTTGGAACTCAATAACTCACAAAATCCGACAACCCATTCAATTACAAGTCCAAATGTACTAATTTCACTCAAATCTGACTTAGAATCAATGATCAAAACTCAAAAATTCACTTTATGGAATTGTAGACAAAAACCCCAATTTGTCTTTTGAAATCGTCAATCAATTACTAAAAATGAAGATAGATTCACAAAATATAATCCAAGCCGAGTGTAGAACACTTACCCCAATCCACATGAATAAAATTGCTGCAAAATTCGCCTCAATCCGAGCCCCAAATCTCAAAAAAGAAATATGATAAGCTTGCCTAGCAAATCCTGAATCTGCGGTCAAATTGTCGCATCAGCGACCTCTGCTTCTGCGGAACAATTTCGCTTTTGCGAAGCCTCTCTGAAAACCAGCCTTCCGCACCTACGTGACTTTCCCCGCTTCTGCGCACACACAGTTGCTTTCCCCACTTCTGCGCACACACAGTTACGATTCAAAATCCCGCTTCTGCGCTCAATCTCGCTTCTGCGCCCATGGACATCGCTTCTGTGTGACCGCAGATGCGCCTCAAGCTCTGCATCTGCGATGACTCTCAAACTAAGCTCCTTTCGCAGGTGTGGTCACCTCTCCAATTATGTGACCACCGCATCTGCGCAAAATCAGCCGCAGCTGTGCAACATCAGTACCAGTAGCTGCCAGCCACAACATATGAATGGAAAATGGTGCGAGACATGTCCGGAACACACCCGGGCCATTCAAGACACCGTCCAAATATACTAACAGGTCCAATAACATCACACGGACCTACTCGATACCTCAAGTCACATATAACAATATCCAAACAACGAATCGCACCTTAATTCGAACATATATGAACTTTGAACTTTCAACTTCCAAAACTTGCGCCAAAACATATCAAATCAACTGGAATGAACTCAAATTTTGCAGACATGTCCCAAATGACATAATGAAGCTATTCAAATTCCTGGAATCAGAATCCAAATCCGAAATCATCAAAGTCAACTCCCGGTTAAACTTATGAACTTTCCAAACCTTCAAATTTTCAACTTTCACTAATTCATGCCGAATCCTTCTAGATATATCCAAATGCAAATCCGAGCATATGCCCGAGTTCAAAATCACCGTCCGGACCTAACAGAACCATCAAAAACTCCGTTCTGGGATCATATTCACTAAAGTCAAACTTGGTCAACTCATTCAACTTAATGCTTTAGAAATGAAATTCATTCTTCCAACAAGATCTGAAACACCTGAAGTCCAGCGCAGACAATTCACACAAGTCATAATACATCATACGGAGATACTCGTGCCCCCCAAACTACCGATCGAAGTGCAAATGCTCAAAATGACCGGTCGGGTTGTTACATCCTTCCCCACTTAAACATACGTTCGCCCTCGAACGTGCCAAGAGTCGTTCCAAAGCCATCAAATCGCCGAGTAACCTTACCATGCACATACCCGGGGGCGATCCCATGTCACCTTAATCCGTATAAACCTGACGACACAACATAACTGAAGATCTTTACTTCAACCTTAGCCCATACCCTCAGAATCCAATTCCAACATCCAGAATTTCCTATAAGACCCGAATCTCGCATCTACGCAATGTGTAAGTCTGAACAAGCTACATCAATCCATAACCATAACCCAAGACACAATCACATAATATACCACATAACTCAGATACTCATAGCAATAATCTCTAATCATTGTAGCTGCTTGAAAATAAACTCGGTAATGGTAATAAACCTCTTATCAAACAAAACCTCGTTCTACAATCTTCGTACACTGCCGATGATGAAAGAAACAAGCAGAATCTCGTAACCGCTTATCAGCTCAACAAGTCATGGAACTCTCCCTCCTCCAACAAGAACTTAGCCAATTTCTAAGCTTACTTCTGATATTATCCTTCCAATTATACCGCAATCAGAACTGATAGCACCCATTGTAGGTCCAATGACCTCATCTCATCAAACACAACCATTCTATTGACATGCCACACCAATACAACCTAAAGCCACAAACCGTGCAATCCTTGCACCAATAAGTAACAATTTAAATGCACCCAAAAATGATAAATGATTCAAATGAGAGAATTGTCCTGCAAGCTCAACAAGTACCACTACAATGTAATACTATGAACCCATCACACCGTAGAGCTAAAACACACGAATCTATCACAAAGGATCATATTCTATCATAGGCTAGCTGCAATATGTGACCCATCCAAACATCGATCCATATGAAATATCTCGAATCCCCCAATGCTCAAAATCAACAACCATAAGAAATTCGACGCCAACTACATAAGTGCATGACCATAACCATGGAGAAGCAAACAACACAATATACCACATCCTGGAAGGACCATAACCAAGGTGCAATCAACCATTCCACACCCTAAATCACCAAATCACACGAAGTACGCTATAAGGCTTAAACAAAACCACACCATGTGTGAATATAGCAATAAAATCACAACCCCTCATAGTATAGAAGAGTAACACATAGATCATATCAGAACATGAATAAGCTCAACTCTAACCGAACGATACACCCCCAACACTAACAGTTATGAGTCAACAAATACACATCCTCATTGGGCTTGCCAATGGGCCCCCAAATCAACCATGGTCATCCACAAATATGTAAATAACCTTACGAAAGTCCACAATGACCTAGCTATAACACTTACTATCATCTGGCCAGCTTTGGCCACATCTTCACATTACACAACCGCGAACCGATCTGTTTTTGGGAACTCCTAGTTACCAAATCCATAGAACACACGAATCACCATATCTGATCCCAACTCCACCGTCTGAATGTCTAACACATCTCTCATACACGATTATCCCACGAGCAATACTTCCATAATTCTTCTGTGCCACATAGAAAAAATTTAAATATCAACAGTCGATCAACCGATCGAGTACCGCAGTACCAATGAAGCATCCGTAAATCAAAGCACAATGCACCTTCTGAATGTACACTCTTCTCAGGCAAAACCAAGTAGGAATAGTACTCATCTAGTCATCTGAACCCGTTCCATGTTGCCTAAGAATTCCCGACCTTCCCTTCAAAATTGATCCGTGACCTTGCACATGCAAATCTCAATCCCACACAACACACCACATCTATCATGCCATCATTTGAAAAATACGAGAATCTTATAATCAACTCTGGGTCACTAGTAGAATACATATCTAATCAGCCAGAAACCTTCCATTTGATCCCATCTAGTAGAAAATCACAATACTCAACATGCTCCTCACGCCGGTAGGAAACATCCATCTCAAACCGTGGTAAATACCATCGAGGACTCTTCGAAACCCATTTGCACATAACCAAGCCATCAAAATTGAATATCTCTAACTCAACGAAACCACACAGGTCGCCAAACCCAAATCCATTGCCACAAAACACCTGTAGAGACTCACCACATCATAAGTACCCAAAGAACCGATCATATCCATTACTGTGCTGATCAAACCTACTACCAAGCTTTCCTATTTCTCCGAGTTCCTTTCGAATTACCCTCAAGTTGACACTTCTCCTTGCCAAAACACCACAATCCTTAACTAAAACTCACCCCACGAGATCCTAGCATAAGACCACACCGCCCTAAGGCCCATAAGCCGCTGAATTCCCTCTTAAGCACCCCAAAAGTACCACAATCGAGACTCCTACTGTGAAGAGGTCTTTTGTGAATCTAAAGTGATTTCCTTCACCTTCCTAATATTGAAATGTAGAATCCATATTGATACAGAAACAATTCAAGTCCCTACACCATCCGATGCAAATCCCAGATCTTAGCCATATACAAATACAAAAATTCTCAATTGCCACATGTAAATCCTGAATCCATGAGAACCTTCTTGAGAATCCTCCACTTTGCTCAAATCTCAATTGCACCGCCCAAACAGGCCGAACGGCCTTTGCCCCATTAGAACGACAACACCTAAAGAAGTAAATCCACACCTCTAAGCAACCAAGTGAATCTTACTCTATGCGCATTACATCCTTCACGAATACAAACTCAATTATCCCATGATTCCCATATACACATAAAGAGTAATACATCGTGCATCCAGAAATTTCCTTGGTTAAGTCATCCTCAAAACCAACCGATCCAGAAGTATGCCTTAGACCGAAACCAGTACAACACGTAACCATGCAATCAAATCGTCGATAGCAGACTCCCCCACTTGGCTCAAAGCCATAGATCAAAACACGCGATAACTCACAATGCCCATACTCTAATGCTGCCATACTACCGAAGTGAGATTTAACTAAATTCTTCACAAGCTTATGCAACACAAACCATGAAATACCTCAAACCATCTACTAAGCTCGCATTCACCCTCGTGACAGTCAGGTCAACCATTACCATCGATCCAAACTCAAATTGCAACACACATAACCCACTGATGGAAAGAAACCATCCTCACAATATCATAAGGATAACACATTTGTAGCTTACCCCATAGGTGATAACCCACCTGCTTAGCCTCAAACTGATCTCTCTATACCCTTTCACAGCCATGACTACTACGCAATCACTTAATCTTCCTTAGTTTGATCTCATCAATAAGACATGAGAATCTAATTAGTTCCACAATTAAGCAACATAAAAGATCCTTCAATACACTCATAATTCGATATTATACATGACATCAAGACAGAAGTCAAGCACCCAATAGACATTTTTATATCTCAATCAAAGTCTTGTCTAATTCAAACCATCTAAACATATCTTGTTGTCACATCATACTCATCATATAGCCATCCAACCACTCATTGAGCCACAATTTCCACTAATAGGGGCACTACCAGACCTATAAGTCAAAATACACATGCTTGCACAATCAAAATCCTAGTGATCAAGCTACAGTCAGAGCCCGGCCTCAAGTTCTCCAGAGTGGCCCATCATTAGCACACCAAAATCAAATCTCGCACCTCATCCATGAAATCACAAGCCGTCGATGCACAGTTGATACCGAGTGCTCACATGTGCATACGAGTGCGTGAAAGGAATTCAAAGAGTTACACTTCAACCTGAATCAATGTCGCACGATAAGGAAAGAAAGATGGGAATTTTACCCTAAATGCCTTGTAGTCTCTTGAAGATAGGTATGGACGTCATCATACCAATCCGCAAGATTCTACTAGACACTTGCTCATGACTCGTAAAACCTATAAACCTAGCCGTGATACTAACTTGTCACGATCCAAAATCCAACTAGTCGTGATGGCACCTAACCTAACCCGTCAGGTAAGTCAATTAACAATATCCAATTTAATGAGATTTATTAAGAAAAGAAATGATAACACAATTTCTTTTATACAAGAATTTCTCAAGGTCTGGTAGTACAAATCATGAGCTTCTAAGAGTTTGATTTTTACAAAAACTGAATCGAAAACATTTGTTTGATATGTAAATGAACAAATTCCAAATCTAAATGCTACCAAGGACAAGTGACTGCCATAACTGGAACGCAGGTACATCTTCAAATCCATCTCTCGCCGTACACAGCAACATCGGCATCCAACATCGGCACGCAAGGAGCAGAAGTATAGTATGAATACAACCGACCCCATACACTCAATAAGTAACAAACTTATCCATAGGTTGAAAGTAGCTATGAGCTGGGACAAGGGTCAGAGTCCAACTCCAATAACCAATAATAGTTCATAACAATTATAATAAAAATAATATCAAAAGATGAGCCAGAGGTATGATGCTCAACTCGCTCAAAGTTACAAGAAAATAGGCACGTTTTTCAAGTAAAATAGTAAAACCCAAATCTTTTACCAAAAGCACCAAAATATGAGTAAGTTTGTAAAACCGTGATTTTCGTTCCAAAACGTTTCAACAAGTAAATGTTTCAGTATAAAATAGCATGAGGAAAGTACATCTTTATACCTACATGTCAATGTGTGTGAGAAGTCATGAATGACGTGATACTGTATAGCATGAGAAAAATGCATCTCTATGCCTGTATGTCAAGTGTGCATATCGGATGTAATACAATAAAGTGAATAACCATATGAATACTCTTAGAGTATCAATCCACTCAGTCCTCCCAGTCACTCGGTCCTCCTAATCATTCAGTTCTCACAGCCCTCACAGTCACTCAATCAACCCAATCGCTCGGCACTCGCGCTCGCACTCAATAGGTACCTGCGCCCACTGTGGATGTGCAGACTCCGAAGGGGCAATTCTAGCCCAAACACTATAATAAGCCAATCATTGCATGAATCAAATAAACATGCTGCGTCGTACAACCCGGTCGGATAAATAACCTCACAATCAAGACTCGGCCTCACTCAATCATCAATCTCTCACAAGAACCATGATTATCAGCCCAAACCGTGATGATACGATGTACAAATAACGAACAACAGAGATCGAGATATGATATTCAAATAATAGTTGTGGCTGAGTACAAACTTCAAGCTAAGCAATTAATTCAACATGTAACACGACCTTTGCGGGTTAAAACAGTGCCAGCATATGGCATAAGCATGATTTCTAACATGGATCATAGCTCAATTACTCTTGCACATAGATTTTTCATTGTTACATATAAGACTAGGTAACTACGCAATACCACAGAAATAACTGAATCACAATTCACACGGTGCACGCCCACACGCTCGTCACCTAGCATGTGCATCACCTTAACACCAAACACATATCACATATATTCGGGATTCATACCCTCAACACAAAGTTTAGACGTGTTACTTACCTCGAACTAGCCAAATTCAATACCGAGCAAGCCAAACAACTCTGAAAATGCCATCTCGCACGTACAAACCTCCGAACGACTCGAAACTAGCCAAAAGGAACTCAATTGCATCAAATGAAGCCCAAGGAAACAATTCCAAATGATAACGGTTGAATCTTTAATGAAAAGCCCAAAGTCAACCAAAAAGTCAAACCAGGGCCGCACCTCAAAACCCGACAAAACTCACAAAAATCGACAACTCATTCAATTATGAGCCCAACCGTACTAGTTTCACTCAAATTCAACTCCGCATCAATGTTCAAAACTTAAAAATATACTTTATGTAATTTTAGACAAAAACTCCCAATTTCTCTTTTGAAATCATCAACCAATTGCAAAAATGAAGATAGATTCGCAAAATATAATGAAAACCGAGTATAAAACACTTACCCCAATCCACATGAATAAAATTGCTTTAAAATTCTCCTCAATCCGAACCCAAAATCTAACAATATGATAAAAGAACCAAAAACCTTGATTTTATAGCTTCTGCCCAGCAAATCCCGCATATACGGTCACATTGTCACATCTGCGACCACCACTTATGTGGAACAATTTCGCTTCTATGAAGCCTCTTCGAAGACCAGCCTTCCGCACCTGTGCGGATTTCCCCGTTTCTGCACACACGCAGGTGCGGCTAAAAATCTCGCTTCTACGCGACAGCAGATGCGCCTCAAGCTCCGCATCTGCGATGACCCTCAAACTCAGCTCCTTTCGCATATGTGATCACCTCTCCACTTCTGCGACCACCGCACCGGCGCAAAATCAGCCACAGCTGCGCAACATCAGTACCAACAGATGCCAGCCACAACATATGAATGGAAAATGGTCCGAGACACGTCTGTAACTCACCCGGGCCACTCGGGACCCCGTCCACAAATACTAAACTTGTCCCATAACATAACACGGACCTACTCGAGGCCTTAAATCACACATGACGACATTGAAATGATGAATCGCACTACAATTCAAACTTAAATGAACTTTGAACATTCAACTTCCAAAACTTGTGTCGAAGCATATTAAATCAACCCGGAATGAACTCAAATTATGCAGAAGAGTCCAAAATGACATAACGAAGCTATTCAAATTCTCGGAACCACAATCCGAATCTAATATCATCAAAGTCAACTCCTGGTCAAACTTATGAACTTTCCAAACTTTTAAATTTCCATCCTTCGCCAATTAGTGTTGAATCCTTCTAGAAGTATCCAAATGCAAATCCGGGCATATGCCTGAGTCTAATTAACCGTCCGGACCTAGCGGAATCATCAAAACTCTATTCCGTGGTCAAATTCACAAAATTCATACTTGGTCAAGTCTTCCAACTTAAAGCTTCGATAATGAAATTCATTCTTCCAACAAGTTCTGAAACACCCAAAAACCAACGCCGACAATTCACGCAAGTCATAATACATCATACTGAGATATTTGTCCTCCCAATCTACCAAGTGAAGTGCAAATGCTCAAAACGATCGGTCGGGTTGTTATATTTCACCTTAACGATCATCTTAATCATTCCTGACTTCATAAGGATCTTAGATGTTCTTCCAAAATTCAACTTCCTTAAGGCCCCAAAATTTGGCTAAATTTCCAAATTCTAAAATTTGTTGGCATAGTATCCCCTGCAACTGGGACAATCAAAAATTCAACCTATCCAGAACAATCCCCCACATGGACACCAATTTTAACATAAATCGACAACCAAATATCTATAACGTAATACGATGTCTAGGCCCCACACAGCCGCACATACATACTCAATGCAAAGAGCTATCTAGGACCCACACGACCACATATACATCCTCAATGTATAACAACAAAATATCTAAGCCACACGTGGCTACGCGTATAGCGAAATTGCATCAAATAATTCTTTCCAATTTTAAACAATTGCATATCTATACCTCTCTCATTCCAACACCGGTTACCCTATATTGCAACACATTTTACTACCATACATATCTGTATTCTCTTTTTATTATGTGTACACCAAGTCGCACGTGAAAGAGAATTTCTTGCATACATTAAAATTATATTTCTTCCATTCAAAGAATTTCGCATTAATATAAAATTGCTTCTAAGCATAGTTTGTCCTTACAGGGCCCTTGATTCTCTGGTTGGCAACTCCTTCCATAATGCTCTTTTATTCCATCTGAATACCAACAAGATATTTGTCTTACTTAGATCCATTCATCACGTGGGTGATTTATGCCTCCACTTACAGTTGTAACTTTTGAGGTTCCTTTATATCTCAAATTGATTGATGTGGTTGCTAACAAGTCCGCTATATGAGAAATGTTCAATCCACTTCATTCCCTTTCTTGGAACAAGTTTCCCAATTCATTTATGAACATCACTGTACATATTTCTATTTTCTTAGCCTTAACCAACTAATTGATATCATCAAGTTCTTTTTGATACTTTCTTACTAGAAATTTATGTTGTAGTTTCCATTGTGCCTACCATAGGAATACTACCATGGATTGTACGCTTTCAACTCCCAAGTGACAATGCTATTAGGATAATACTTGCACCATTTAGTTTCTTTTCAATTTCTGACCCCGTATCTCTTGCTGGAGCACATTATTTTGGTTTGCAAGAGTTTTATATATGGGAATATGCATAATATAACTTTTTCTTGCCGCATTTCATGCCAAGTGTGCTCAAACTTTATTCTCATTTATAACCTTCATTTGTTCTGCTAAGTCCAACATATGACTAAAGTACTTCCTTATTTTCTCCATTGCTTGAATTTAATTCAAGTGACACATGCTCCAAAGTTATAAGAATCTGCTCAAGTAAAACATTAAATATTTGTCTATGAGATATTATTTTTAACAACCCCAATGTCGAAACTGTAACTATTGCTCGTGATAAGTGTGTGATTCCTATGCCAACACTGTATGATAATTTTACTCATTTCATCAGGAATCTTATCGAATATTTTTACTTAATGTTTCTTTAATATATAATATTTCTCCATTTTATTTTTCCAACCATCACCTTTATGGTGATTTCTACTTGCTCTGACGCTCCCCCACCCAGGCATAAAGCTCAAATCTAAAGCTCGAACATGATGCTTGAAGATTTAATTAAATTTGTACTCCATTCAATCTGATTAAACACATGCCATATACTACTACAAGTAATTTATTCTGCAGCTCAAAATTTTAATTCACCATTTCAAATTTTCATGAAGCCTTGACTTTTTTTTTTTGCAATTACACTTAACAGTACCTACTATCCCAACAATAGAAGAAAAATGGTTGTGCTCATCAAGGATTTCTTATCCCCTTCTCGTACCCAAGTATCATGGTACTTCTAGCCGCAAATCGTGTTGCCAAGTATCTTCTCTTCTTGTCCTTACAACAATAATAAAGTTAGGATATCGCTTTTCGTGCTAATTTTATTTTAGAAAAAATCTTTTTCTAACATCTTGCTCTTCAGTCTATGCTCAAATATATCTCTGGTAAATACAACTGCCTCAAGCTATACTCGTACAATTTTCATACAACTTTCCATAACATACACGATTTTTACAATGCTAAATTTAAGAACCATGCAATCTATCTCCATGTCCTCATATAACATAAATTTTTCTTACAATAGTTAATATCAAACCTTCACGTCATCTTTCCTCGTGCAATTAATATTACTTCCTTGTTTCCCCATTATTCAATGGATTCTACTTGTGGGTACTCATTCATTCGTGTGATAATCACCTTCATATATCGAGTTGTCTTCAATCTCGTTGATGTAGATAACATTTTAGGATTCATGAGGCATCACTACATAGCCTTGGATCACTTGTAACTCATCAACTTCACACGTATACCACTATCGTTTGCAAGCTCTTGACTTTTAAACTACATATGCAATATTCATAATCCGCCCGAAGCTCCAATTTGGCCCGATACATTATTTCAAATATTTATTCCTCTTAAATCTTAAGGTTCCATAAAAATAACAAGTTAACAGCTCCCCTTGACACATGTAGAGTGCGTTGGAGCTTACCTTCAGAAATTCTTAATTCCCACCATTCAAAAGGACAAAATAAGGCCTATACCAATTAGACAAACTCAAGCTTGTTATTCCACATCACTTCATCCTTCGACAACTTATTCACATCTTGAAATCTTCTAAGGTTACACCTTTTGTGCATATCATGCATTAACACATTTACACTTACCCATTTCTGTTCACATATCTTAGTGTGCATCACTGAAGATTGACTTTCATTTGTATCACATTTGACATCTGGAAGATATTCAAAGTTCACCTAGCTTCTTTTTGTTGCATATGACATGCTTTAAGTATTCTCAATTTGTTCCCACATGTGGCACTTTATTTCTTATAAATTATATTATCACATGTCTACTATCACAAAGACCTTGCCAAGCCGAGAACCTCCCAATCTCTAGTGGGACCAGTGGTCATCTCTTGCATTTTGCCTTGTTTACTTTTCTGAAAATCATGAAGGTTTCCTGACAACCTCTTTATTAAAGGATACTTTTGGTCATTCTTGACATTATCCCAACTGGTCTTGATTGTTATGAGTCACAAGGTACTTGGTATGAACTTGGTTGATTTACATTCTCTTACCAATTTAATTTTTTTCATTCCTCAACATCATATCACAATAATTTGAGGTACAACCTTCCCATATATCTTGGAACCATCATGTTTCCCTTTTTGTACATTTGTTGTACTAGTAAATGGTGATCGTCATAGCAAATGGTTGTCCCAATACCTTGATCTACAATTTACATTCCTATTTAGGGCATTACCTCTTTTTTTTCAACCTTTAATACAATCCTTCGTGAGTTCTGATGCCATTCTAACCGTACCAACTAACATCGTCACCTCTTTTCATTTGACTTATGATTCTCGTTCATCACATTTGTACATCTTGACTCTATTAATTTTAAATATGTTCTCAACCTTAACCCATCATTTAATTAATGGATAGTCTGATACTTCCTAGCTATTTCTCAAGCAGCACGTGTAATATCTTCAACCTTGAGCTTTGGACTTGTCACTTCTATATCTACCATGTCAAGTAGTCAATGTGACAGAGAATCGTGTCTCTCATTTCAGGCACAACGCACGATCTAGAGTAAGAAAATAGTGAAACTCCCTAAATGTCCTTGTAGCTCCTAGATATAAGTGTGGTGGGTAACATACCGATAAGAGGCACTCTACTTGACACGGCTCCATAGACTTCTTAGGACTCGACTTAGAACCTAGTGGCTCTGATACCAATTTTGTCATGATCTAAATCAACGTGACCAGCACCCGACAAACTATCCGACCCAAGTGAACCAACCCATATGATTCACCCAAACCATATGCATGAAAACCAATTTAACTGCGGATGCTCATTAAAAATTTTATATATTTTCAAGTCAAACAATGGAATATTTTTCCAATTCAACAATACAAGAAGCTTCTCATAATCATAACAATAAGACTAAGTAAAATAAATATCTTTTCATGTATGTCATATACAACGCCATTACTACAACTTTTCATAACTATATATGGAGCCTCTATACCAAACAATAGAATTAAACACTTGGGCTATGACTAGCATAAATTACGAAAATAACATGATAGCTACCACGAAATAGGAGTGGTGCCTCACCATGTACCTCAGGAAGAGAGTCATCCTAGTCCTTACCGCATGCCACGTATCATACCTTATCCTGAAACATGTAAATAAGTGGAGCCCTGGAGGGGGGCCCCTAAGGGCTGAGTACACCACAACGGTACTCAATAAGTGACATAGACTCTCTCCAACTCAAGTTCTAGGACAAGAGTTTACAAAACTATGCAACTAATATTGGACATAAAGTGATAAACAAATATATAAATCATGTTCTTTATCATTTTAAATAAAAGACAAGTGAAATGTAAGCCATGCTATAAAGTTTTAGAACATCGCTATCAACCCAAGCTTTTAATAGAAATCATATAAAATCATTTCAATCTCATTAAGTCACTGAAATCATTTTCGGCTACTTAGGCCTAAACATAAGAAAGTTCTCTTTTTCCTTTCTAAGAAAAAAAGGTGCAGCGCCTGCTGGCCTGCTCAATTGATAGGCCTCCCACCATCTGAAGGCTACCCTCGACAGCTAAAAAATAGTAAATGAGACTCCACTAGTCTCCAGAAGACTGTCATGCGAAGGATCTGCTGGCACCTATCTAAGAAATCCTGAGCATCATTTGATTCAGCCCCACTGAACAGTAGAGGCCTAAGCCTCCCAAACTGCTCTAGCCTCTTTTGCTCCTCATCATTCATATGCAGACTACCCTGGGCTCGAGCAGCTACAACCGACTAGGCTGGCAGTAACATCGATTTTTGAAGTCCCTGAGCCATCTGCTCTGGAGTACGGGTGGCGTGAGCCTGTGCACCTCCACCGACTTGAGAAGTGGCCGGTGCAGCCGGAACTAAGACTGCCTGAGCTAGACTCGTACATACAGTCAATATCTGGGCTAAAGCATTTTGAAGGCCTGGAATCACAATGAGCACAGCTGGTGCATGAGCTGGTCCCACCGGCTCAACCACCTCTCGTATCTGCTCCTGAGCTGGAGCAAATGGTGGCTCCATAGGTGCTGCTCTAGATGTAGTACGAGCTGCACCTCGGCCTCTACCGTGGCCCTAGCCTCTCGCGGCCCTTCCTGGTGGTACTGGTGGCCGTCAGCCTGATCCAGTCACAGTGTCCTCACCATTTGTGAGAGAATAGAAGAGTAGAAGTTTAGTTTCTGGAATCAACAAATTCGCACGACAAGAATACAAGAAAGTGAAGTTTCCTAATCGTTCGGTAGCCTCTCGAAGATAAGCATAGACGTCTCCATACGAATTCGCAAGACTCTACTAAACTTGCTCATGACTCGTGAGACCTAAGTAACCTAGTGCTCTAATACAAACTAATCACAACCCAAATCCCAACCCGTCGTGATGGAACCTATCACATTACTAGGTAAGCCGACAATCCCAAAATCCTGGTGTCACCGAGTACATGAGCTACTAAGTGTCAATATAGTCTGAAACTCTAGTACAACTGTCTTAGAAAATAGAACAATACAGAAATAAAATGAAAGGAAGGAGAGTCAAGGTCTGCGGGCGTAATAACAGCTACCTTGAAGTCTTCGAACAAGTACTACCACCACTCTAGCAAGCACCGCGTCCATATGTACCTGGATCTGCACATGAAGTGTAGAGTGTAGTATGAGTACAACCGACCCAATGTACTCAATAAGTAACATGACTAACATTGTACTGAAAACAATGATGAGCTCAAAAAGATACAGTCCAAATCAAAATAATGACAAACAAATATAGCAAGATAAAGATAGTAATAAGTCAGAGAAACTTCCATATTCAACTCGTACATAGTTCAGAAATTTAGGCATGCTTTCAAGTTCAACAATTTAAGCTCGACACTGATAAAATATGCCAAATACAGCTAGCATTAGGAGTATTACATCTCTATGCGTACATGTCAAATACGCATGTCAAATGAGTGTATCACAGTGATAAGCCCAAGTACTTCCACTCTCAGCGTACTGAATCTGTCTGTCTCATTTCTCACTCATCACACACAATCACTCAGCACTCGGGTGCCTGGCATCAATGCCCCTCACCAAATCACGTGTATATAAATCACTATGCCTGTGTTGTCTGCTGGCATGTCATACTCTAGAGGGGCGGATCCTGCCCAAGCGCTAATATAAAGCCTATAAGGCCTGTTGCGGCGTGCAACCTGATCCATAAAAATAAATAAGCCAATAAGGCATGTTGCCGCGTACAGCCCGATCCATATTAATAATAATAGATATAAAGACAGTATGGCCTGCTGTGGCGTGTAGTCCGATCCACAATATCACTCATAATCCGACTCTCAGGCCCCAACTCAGTCATCAATCTCTCTAGTCACACGGGCTCACAAATCTCATACCACTCAGTCCGAACAATGATAACATGATGTAACAATAAATGATAACATCAATTGAGAAATGGTATGCAAAATAAGCAAATATGACTTAGTATAAATGCAACTTAAGCAAATAACTCAACAGTAGAAATGACCTCAGTGGGTCCCAACAGAATAAGCACATAACCTAAACATGATTTCTAACATGAATAACTGCTCAATTACTCTAACACTTAGAGCTTACACGGATAAAATAAGAATAGACAACTACAAAGTACCACAGAATCAATCGAGTCATAATTACCATGGTGCACGCTCACACGCCCGTTACCTAGCATGTGCGTCACCCCAACATCAACCATATAACACGTATTCCAAGGATTTATACCCTCAGTGCCAAGTTTAGAAGCATTACTTAGATCAAAGTGCGCAACTCAATGCTCCAACAAATCCTTGCCTCGCAAATCGGCGTATGAATGACTTGAATCTAGTCACAAACAAATTCATATAGTCAATAAAAGCGAGATTTTCGTTATAGTTTTCCGTGCGATGGCCCAGGACGAGGCGGATAGGAATCGATCCCATACAATAAAGCTAAGTTCTTTAAACAAATCCAAAAAGTCAACCCAAGAGGTCAACCTTAAGCCACACCTTGGAACCCGGCAAAATTTACCCAAAAAAAATCCTAACACCCATTCAATAACGAGTCCAACCATACCAAAATCATCTAGTTCCAATAGAAAATTTAAACCCAAAATCCCCAAATTTTACTCTCCACTACCTAGTCCAAAATCCCTCAAATTTCACCTCAAAAATACATAATCTAGGTGTAAATGTCAATGGGTATTCAATATTATTGGACAAAAGTGATCAAATATGGCTTATATCTTGAATTAGAGTGAAACCCCTCTCAAACATCGCTACAAACCGAGCTTCCAAAGTCTAAAAATGAAGAAAAGACTCAAAACCTCGTTTACATCATTCTATCCAGCATTTTTGCTTCTACGGACTCACCAGCCGCATCTGTAGAAGCAAGCTCGCTTATGCGGAATTTCATTAAACTCCCGACTAGCCACTTCTCTAGCCTAAATACCGCTTCTACGGTCTAAGCCTTGCACCTGCAGAGCGCACCTGCGGAAGCCTTCCGCTTCTGTGATCCCTGAGCTCCTGATCAAAATGCGCATCTGCGGGCTCGCAAATGCAGACAAACCCTCGCAACTGCGATCAATGCCCAACTCACTCAGAACCACACCTGCGACCCCACAGCCACTTTTGCGGTTCCGCACCTGGAGCCAAAACATCGCAGGTGCGGTTGCAGCAGAACTGAACCATAGAAATTTTTTCATAAATCCGCAACTCAAACTGAAATCAAAGTGAATCACACCTGAGGTCCTCAAGATACCATCAAAATATATCTTCACATCCTAAAACATCATACAAACTTAGTCGAGGCCTCAAATCATATCAAACAACATCAAAAACTCGAATCGGACTCCAATTCAAGCCTATTGAAACTAATGAATTTTAAACTTGTAGAATCAATGCCAAAACCTATCAAACCAACTCCGATTAACCTACAAAATTTGCACACAAGTCATAAATGACACAATGGACCTATTCAAACTTTCAGAACTAAAATCTGAGCCCGGTATCAACAAAGTCAACTCTAAGTCAAACTTCTGAGTTTTCCAAACCTTTAACTTTCCAACTTTCGCCAATTCAAGCCAAAACTATGGACCACCAAATCAATATTCGAACATACTTCTATGTCTGTAATCACCATGCGAAACTATCAGAACAATCAAAACTCCATTATAGAGTTGTTTACACATAAGTCAACATTCGATCAACTCTTTCAATTAGGCTTCCAACTTGGGACTAAGTGTTCTAATTCATTGGAAATATCACTAGGACTAAACCAAATACCCCAGCAAGTTACATAACCACCTATGAACACAAAATAAGTAATAAATGGGAGAACGAGACTATGATACTCAAAACGACCAGCCGGGTATTTACATCATGTCTTTTTTCGGAAAGCTTTTATGTGAAAAATTGAAGAAAACATGAATTTTAGCTATAAAAATGATTTGAGTTTATTACAGTCAACATTTTGATTTGAGTTATTATTTTGGCATTTTCGTAGCGCGAGCTAGTTTGTATGGTTTTATTAGACTTGTGTGCATGTTTCGTTTGGAAACTGAGGGGTTTAGGTGAGTTTGAGACGTGTTTTAGATGAGTTTTAATAGTGCAAAGGTTGCTGGTGCAATGCCAGATCTGGTGTCTGATGCAGATCTCGTGCGAGTTCTGGCTCGCATTTGCGAGCCTCGCTTTTGCTAACAAATGTTCACATTTGCGAGTAGGGCATGAGATTGGGTATCCTCGCATTTGCATGAAAAATGTTCACAATTGCGAACAGCTCAGGGTCACTTTTGCAATCACTTGGTCACATTTGCGATGCCCAGCAGCAGTAGGGCATCTTCACGTTTGGGAAGATTTTGGCCGCAATTGCCAAGGTGGTATCTTCGCATTTGCGATCATCTGGATGTAGGGTACTTTTGGTAGAGGTCATCCTTCCCGGCCGTTACAGTTAGCGCTTCTACATCCCACGGTGCTTCGAATAGTCGTGGTTCTTGTGTGCCTCATCCCGAGTAACTAGGCTATAGTGCACTGTCTTCTCCTATTAGCGCACCTCCGATCTAGAGCTATCAGCGTGGTTATTCAGGTTGACAGGGTCAGTTCTAGGGTCAGCAATCATAGCAGCTGAGGGGTTGTTATACTTGTGGAGATCCAAGGCACCTTGCCAGATTTTGCCCCAGGTTATAGGGCGGCATGCCACAACAGAGTTGTCGTGCCTTGGTTCCGGCACAGGTTCCTCCACTGCCCGCCAACCAGCTTGAGGTAGGGGTTAGGCTGCTAGAGGTAGAGGTCAGGTGATTAAAGGTGGAGGTCAGGCCGTTATAGGTGGAGGCCAGCCAATTAGAGGTCGTCCAAGAGGTTGAGGTCAGAGTGGTGGGGCCTTGCCCCATTTTTATGCATTTCCAACTAGACTTGAGGTCGAGTCATCTGACCTCGTCATCACAGGTATTGTTCCAATTTGCCATAGAGATATTTCAGTTATATTTGATTCGGGTTCTACATATTCCTACGTGTCGTCCTATTATTGCTTCAAATTCGGTTATGCCTCGTGATCCTTTGAGTACTTAGGGCACGTGGTGTCCAGTGAGGGCACTAAGGTGGATCCAAAGAAGATAGATTTGGTTCCGAGTTGGACCAGGCCGTCTTCATCTACTGAGATTCAGAGTTTTCTCGGCTTAGCAAGATATTATTATCGGTTCGTGGAGGGTTTCTCGTCCATTGCAGCGTCTTTCACTAGGTTGACCCAGAAGGGTGCTCCATTCAGGTGGTCGGATGAGCGTGAATAGAGCTTTCAGAAGCTCAACTGCCTTGACCACAGCTCCAATTCTAGTTTCGCCTTCAGAATCTAGTTCTTATACAGTGTATTGTGATGCTTCTCAGATTGGTATTGGATATGCAGGAGGGTAGAATGATTGCTTATGCTTCACGCTATTTGAGGCCTCATGAGAAGAACTATCCTATTCATGATTTGGATTTGGCAGCCATCGTTCATGCATTGAAGATTTGGAGACATTATCTCTACTGTGTGTCTTGTGATGTATTTACAGATCATCAGAGTCTCGAGCACTTGTTCAAGCAAAAAGATCTAAATTTGAGGCACCAGAGATGGTTGGAGCTGCTAAAGGACTATGATATTATCATTATTGTATCATCCCGGGAAGGCCAATGAGGTGGCCGATTCCTTGAGTAGGAAGGCGGTGAGTATGGACAGCCTTGCATTTATTCTTGTTGGTGAGAGACTACTTGCATCAAATGTTCAAGCCTTGGCAAATCAGTTTGTTAGGTTAGATGTTTCGGAGCCTAGTCGTGTTCTAACTTGTGTGGTTTCTCGGTCTTCTTTATATGATCGCATCGGAGAGCGTCAGTATGATGACCCTCATTTGCTTGTCCTTAAAGACACGATTCAGCACGGTGATGCCAAGGAGGTTTCTATTAGGGATGATGGGTTGTGGCGGATACAGGGCCGAATTAGTGTGCCCAATGCAGATGGGCTTCGTGAGTTCATTCTTGAGGAGGCCCACAGTTCGTGGTATTCCATTTATTCAGGTGCCACAAATATGTATCAGGACTTGAGGCAGTACTATTGGTGGAGGATGATGATGAAAAATATAGTGGGTTTTGTAGCTCAGTGCCTAAATTGTCAGCAGGTGAAGTATGAGCATCAGAGGCTTGAGATTCCGGTATGGGAATGGAAGCGTATCACCATGGATTTCATAGTTAGGCTCCCGTGGACTTCGAGAAAGTTTGATGCTATTTGGGTAATTGTGGATCAGTTATCCAAGTTCGCACATTTTATCCTAGTGGGAACTACCTATTCTTCGGAGCGGTTGTTTGAGATCTATATCCGCGAGATTGTCCACCTTAATGGTGTGCCGGTGTCAATCATTTCAGATCGGGGCACGCAGTTCACATCGCAGTTTTGGAGAGAATTGCAAACGAGAGTTACGCACACGGGTTGAGTTGAGTACACCATTCCACACTCAGATAGACGGACAGTCCAAGCGAACTATTCAAATATTGGAGGATATTTTACGCGCTTCCGCCATGGATTTCGGGGGTTCTTGGGATCAATTATGTGTCTTGCAGAGTTTGCCTACAACAACAGCTACCAATCAAGTATTCAGATGGCTCCGTATGAGGCTTTATGTGGGAGACAATGTCGGTCTCCAGTTGGTTGGTTTGAGTCGGGTGAGGCTTGGCTATTGGGTACTGACTTAGTTCAGGATGCTTTGGACAATGTTTTGTTGATTCAGGATCAGCTTTGCGTGGCACAGTCTAGACAGAAGAGCTATGCTGATCGGAAGACTCGCGATGTTTCTTACATGGTGGGAGAGAAGGTTTTGCTCAGAGTTTTACTCATGAAGGATATTATGAGGTTCTGGAAGAAAGGCAAGTTGAGCCCTCGATATATTGGCCCATTGGAGGTGCTTGAGAGGATTGGGGAGGTGGCTTACAAGCTTTGATTGCCGCCTAGTCTATCGAGTGTTCATCGAGTGTTTCATGTTTCCATGCTCCGGAAGTATTTCAGCGATCCATCCCATGTTTTGTATCTCTGCATGGTTCAGTTAGATGGGCATTTGACTTATGATGTGGAGCTGGTGGCCATTTTGGATCGGCAGGTTCGGAAGTTGAGGTCAAAGAACATAGCTTCAGTGAAGGTGCAGTGGAGAGGTCAGCCAGTCGAGGAGGCTACTTGGGAGACCGAGCGGGAGATGTGAACTAGATATCTACGCCTATATGAGACTCCAGGTATGATTCTACACCTGTTCGAGGATGAACGTTTGTTTAAGAGGGGGAGGATGTAATGAACCGGCTAGTCATTTTGAGTATTATAGACCTCTTCCCCAATTTATTGCCTATTATGTGATTTTTTGTTGTTACGTAACTTTCTGCGGTGGTTGGTTTAGTTTCGGGGATGTTTCAGAATAAGTTGGGACACTTAGTCCTAAGGTTGGAAACTTAAGCTGAAAGAGTTGACCGAATGTTGACTTATGTGTAAATGGCTCCGGAATGGAGTTTTAATGGTTCTGATAGCTCCATTTGGTGATTTTGGACATAGGAGTGTGTTAGAATAATTAATTGGAGGTCCGTAGGTGATTTTGGCTTGAATTTGCGAAAGTTCGAAAAGTTGAGGTTTGGAGAGCTGAGAAGTTTGATCGAGAGTTGACTTTGCTATTACCGGACTAGAATTTTGGTTTCAGAAGTTGAAATAGGTCCATTGTGTCATGTATGAATTGTGTGCAAAATTTGAGGTTAATCAGAGTTGGTTTGCTATGTTTCGGCAATAGTTTTGGAAGTTAGAAGTTTATAGGTTCATTAGGCTTGAGTCGATGTGCGATTAATGGTTTTAGTGTTCTCTGATGTGATTTGAGTCTTCGAGCGAATTCGTATGATGTTTTAGGACTTCTTGGTATGTTTGGTTGGGGTCCCAGGAGCCTCGGGTGGTTTTCGGATGGTAATCGGATTGAAATTTGACTAGGAAGAGTTGCTGACGCTATTGATGCCTGCCTTCTGGTTTCCTTAATCACGATCGCGTGGGAAGGTTCGCGATCGCGGAGGCTTATTTGGACGACTGGTGGATTTGTTCTATGCGATTGCGAGAAAAGGTATGCGATCGCAAAGAGTTGGCATTTTATGAATCGCGAACGCGTGTGTTGGATGGCGTCTGAAATGAAAAAAAGTAGGAGGCTGGGAGTTCACACGATTTGTTCTTCGCGATCGCGTAGGTCGAGGAGTTTGCGAATTACGTTTGTGACTGTTTCTTTGTGTTTGCAAAAAGTACTTTGAGGGAAGCTTCATTTTTGTTCTTCGCGATCATGAGGGACTTTCCGCGATCACGAAGAGGAACATCAGGGCAGAATATAAGATTTCAAAAACGAGGTTTAGAGTATTATTTCATATTTGGACTTTGGGAGCTCAGATTGAGGCGATTCTTGGAGAGTTTTTCAAGGGATTGATTGGGGTAAGTGATTCTATCTCGGATTTGGTTAGTATACATGAATCTATCATTGTTTTTATCATTTAGTTAGTGTTTTGGGTTGGAAAAATTGGGAAATATTGTAGAAACTTTATAGGCTTTAATTTGAGGATTTGAAGGTCGAGTTTTGATCGGAATTGAGTAATTATGGTATGGTTGGACTCGTGATCGAATGGGTATTCGAATTTTGTTAATTTTACCGGATTCCAAGATGTGGGCCCGGGGTTGACTTTTTGTTAAAGAGCTTAGGTTTATCATAGCTTGTGTTGATTGTATCGAGTTTTTTGTGGCTAGATTTGAGTCATTTAGAGGCTGATTCGAAAGGCAAGGGCTTGTTGGAGTAGATAGTTTCACTTCTTGAGGTAAGTAAAACATCTAAACTTTGTTCTGAGGGTATGGATCCCTAAATTATGTGTTATTTGGTTGGTGTTGAGGTGATGCACATGCTAGGTGACGGGTGTGTGGGCGTGCGCCGTAGAAATTGTGACTCGGTCGATTCCATGAAACTGTGTAGTCATCTAATTTTATTATTATTCATGTATTCTCCATGTGTTAGAGGAATTGAGTTGTGATTCATGTTAGAAATCATGTTAGGCTATATGTTGGTGTTGTTTGGACCCATAGAGGTCGTTTTGTTGTTGACTTATTTGCTAATTTGCAATCATGTACTCAGTCCCATCTATCGTTTGCATATCATATCTCAATCTCTGTTGCCATTATGTTACATCATATTATCATTGTTTGGGTTTATAATTGTGATATTTGTGAGCCTGAGAGACTGGAGAGATCAATGACTGAGTGAGGCCGATGGCCTGATTGTGACTGAGGTTTATGGGATCGGGATGCACGCCGCAATAGGCTTTATTGATTCATGCAGAGTGATTGAGAGTACTGAGTGACTGGGAGTACTGTGTGACTGGGTGTTCTGAGTGACAGGGAGGACACAGTGACTAGGAGGACTAAATGACTGAGCGGGCTGAGTGAGATTAAATACTACGAGAATATGCAAATGACTTTATCACTGTGTTGCATTACAATTGGCATGCATAATTGACATGTAGATATAGTGATGTATCATTCTTCATATCACTCACACTTGGCATATTTTATCCGTGTTGTTTAAACTGTTAAACTTGAAAGCATGTCTACATTTCAGTACTGTTAAAAATCTGTATTTGGGTTGTACCTGTTGAGCTCGTCACTGCTCTCAGCCCAAGGTTAGTCTTGTTATTTATTGAATGCATTGTGTGTAGATCTGGGTACTTCTAGGCACGGCGGTTGCTAGATTTGGAGCTTTATCTATCGGATATTATTAAGGTAGCTGCCGTGGTGTCCGCAGACCTCGACTCTCCTTCTTTTCAATTTATTTGCATTATTCCATCTTTCTAGACAGTTGTGTTAGCACTTAGATTGTATTGTCATATAGATGCTCATCTACATAGTGACACCCGGATTATGGAGGATTTTGTATTGAGTCGCGGTATTTTCTTATCAGTTATTTATGAGAGTTTTACTCTTAAGCTTATTTTATTATGTTTTCAGATTTGAAGATGCGTGGTTATTTGTGATTGTCGGCTTGCCTAGTATTGCGATAGGTGCCATCACGACGTGTGGGATTTTGGGTCGTGACACACATGCTTTTGGTGCTGCCTTATTAAATTGTCATCATTTTTCCGTCGACTCTTGATCGTGCACAATCACACACAAGACACGCGAGGGTTGTCTTTTCACCCTCCGAACCTTCTTACAGAACATTCTACTTTCAAAGATTGGCATACGAGATTAACTACGTACTTCGTAGTAGTCATTAACTCATGCTCGAATCTAGGTAAATCTACTTTTAGAATTCCTAGGTCACTGCATACACAATCTTGCAGCTTGCTTTAGCAAGATTGATTCTTGCTTACCCTTTACTTGTTACATATTTTTTGTATGTTACCCATTCTTTACGTGTTATGTTCTTTGTCTTCTATTCTTATGTATTCTTTATTTATTACATGTATCGTCTACTTGTTATCCACTACTAGGTTCTCTATGTCTTACTAAACCTTGGACCTTTCTGAGTGGCAGCTGTTGACACTCAATTTTGACCTTCCATACTTTAAAAAAACTTCTGCAAGCTTCCCAGTAAAAAATGACAAAAATATGATTTATGCATATTATTTGGTCTTAATGCAATTTATTGATAATTACTCCTATTTTCACAAAATATAGGAATTTTTATTATTTTATCGCAATTAGTTAAAAACAAACGTTTGTGGGCATTTTTCTAAATTTTAAACAATTTATTGATAAATTGTCCTATTTTCCATTTGATATTTGCCGTTTCAAGCCTAATTCCACTACGGACATCCAAATCACAATCCGGACACGCTCCTATGTCCAAAATCACCCAACGGAGCTAACGGAACCATCCAAACTCCATTTTGGAATCGTTTACATACAAGTCAAAACCCGATTAACCATTTTAACTTAAGCTTTCAACCTTGAGACTAAGTGTCTCGATTCATTCCAAAATCTCACCGGACCCGAACCAACTACCACGGTAAATCATATAACATCTATAAAGCATAAAAGGAGCAGTAAATAAGGGAATGAGGCTACAACTCCCAAAATGACCGAGCGGGTCGTTACATAAAACCTTTGGAAGACGACACGACCGGCCATCGTAGTCGCAACCAATGCGGTTCTCTTTCTCATGTCTAGACGGATATTAAAAATATGTATCTGAGACTCCTATATTATTTTTAAAACTAAAAAAAAGGGCAGCCCGGTGCACTAAGCTCCCGCTATACGCGGGGTCTGGGGAAGGGCCGGACCAGAATGATTGTACGCAGCCTTACCCTGCATTTCTGCAAGAGGCTGTTTCCACAACTTGAACCCGTGACCTCCTGGTCAATTATTTTTCAAACTATTTTCCAAAAAATAGTTTCCCAAAATCATTTTCAAACTATTTTCAGAAACAATCTTCCAAAAATATTTTCAAATAAAATCATTTCAAATAAAAAAATTATTTTATTATTTAATTTAAGTTTTACTAATAATTTCACTTCTCTTGTCTTGCGAGGTACTATCATACGAAGTCGCTTTCGAAAGACGAGACATGGAGAAAGAGTGAAGATAAACCCTACATCGAATCCCTGCTTCGTACGTCACGTTTTCGGATATATCCAAAACGTAAAGTATAGGAATAATCGTGGATAGATTTTGTGTTTGCTTGCTTACTTTGATATATTACTTATTTGCTAAACACTTAGGAAATTTCCTCTAGTTAATAATCGCAGTAACTTGCTATATTGTGAATTAAATAATTCTTGAAGCGTTTATGGGATGTTGAATATATTTTATGACATGGTTAACCAATTTAGGACCGGTGAATAAACCTATCTAATTAAATTAGTCATATCCATAAAACTGAAAACATGTCATCTTCTTTCACAAAATGAAATAAATAATTTTGTCTGTCTTAAAATGGTATGAGCACCTTTTCGAACCACTTTATAAGTAAATTGTTCTTTAATTAACACACTTTGGATAGATATAATTGTAAATAAATTGTATTTGAATTATTCCACTTCCGTTGAGAGATTTAGGCCTTGTAGTCATTTGGGTTTGGCTCGCATAAGTTGTGTTTCAAGTCCATGACTCTAAAGGTGGCTTTTGGTTATTCATTGAGATGATACTCATTTTCGGCGCAAATGTTTCTTTGTATTGATGCGATGATTTTCTATGTCATAAATGTATTGACATATTTTTCTTATACCATATTCATTCTTTATTCATCAAATTCACTCTTTCGCCTTATTCCTGGTATACTTATGTTGTTTTAAAGATTATTTATTTTCCAACTTTTGCTAATCATTTAGATTAATTTTCTATCTTTTTACATTTAGTTTTTCACTCAAATGGTCAATTTTTATACATAAATCAACTTCTTTAAAATGCATTCTCTAATTGATACTTATTTGGTCAATTTTAAAATATTCCATTTATCTCTACATGTTATCTTACATTTTCTTTCTTTAATAACTTCTTATACTTGTTCATTCATATTAGAACAAATACTTTCATATTCCATTCATTAAATTAAAGTGCAAGATATAGTGTTAGTACATCTTTTAACCTTGTCTTGAATTGTTAATTATCTTTTACTAATTTTGTACTTTAGTCAAATCATATATTGTTCCCTTCTTACTCAATCTGTTCTTTTAAAATATTAAATGGTATTCTTCAAATCTTGTGCACCAATTTTTAAAAAAGTAAAAGTTCTTTTATACATTTTATTATTTACCCCTTCTACTATTCATTTTCAATAATTAATTATCCTTTAGTTAATTTATTGTAACGACCCGACCAGTCGTTTTGTATGTTATAGTCTCGTTCCCTCATTTACTGATTATTCATTGCTCAATTGCTATTATGTGACTTGCCGAGATAGTTGGTTTGGTTCCGGGGATGATTCGAAATGAGTTGGGACACTTAGTTCCAAGGTTGGAAACCAAAGTTGAAAGAGTTGACCAGATGTTGACTTGTGTGTAAACTGCTCTGGAATGGAATTTGGATGGTTTTGATAGCTCCATATGGTGATTTTGGACTTAGGAGTATGTCCGGATAGTGATTTGGAGGTCCATTTTTCAGGATAGTGATTTGGAGGTCCATAGGTAATTTTGACTTGAAATGGCGAAAGTTGAAAAATTAGAAGTTTGGAGAGTTTAAAGGTTTGTCTGAGAGTTGACTTTGTGGTTACTGGACTCGGATTTTGGTTATGAAAATTGGAATAGGTCTGTTGTGTCATTTATGACTTGTGTGCAAAATTTGAGGTCAATTGGAGTTGATTTGATAGTTTTCACCAATGAATGTAGAAGTTAGAAGTTCATAAGTTCATAAGTTCATTAGGCTTGAATTGTGGTGCAAGGGCTTATTGGAGTAGAGATTCGCACGATTTGAGATAAGTAACACTTCTAAACTTGGTTCTGAGTGTATGAATCCCTGAATTTCGTGTTACGTGATCAATGTTGACGTGACGCACATGCTGGTTGACGGGCGTTTGGGCGTGCACCATAGTAATTATGACTTAGTCGATTTTGGGGGACTGTGTATTCACCTTATCTGAATATTATCACTGTACTCTATGTGTTAGAACACTTGAGCAGTGAATTATGTTAGAAATCATGTTTAGGTTATGAGCTGGTACAACTAGCACCCACATTGGTCGTTCTCTTGCTGTTGAGATTATTTGCATAATTTTTAGTAATGTACTCGGTCGTATTCATCATTGCATTTCATATCTCAGCCTCTGTATCATTTATTGTTACAACATGTATCATTGATTTGGGCTGCTTAGCATGAGTGTGGTGAGCCCAAGACACTAGAAAGATTGATGACTGAGTTGGGGCCTGAGAGTCGTGTTGTGAGTGAGATTTGTGGATCGGGTTGCATGCCGCGACAAGCCTTATGGCTATATGTGGATCAGGTTGCATGCCGCAACAAGCCTTATAGTTATATGTGGATCGGGTTGCACACTGCAACAAACCTCGTGGCTATATGTGGATCGGGTTGCACACCGCAACAGGCCTTGTCGCTATATGTGGATCAGCTGCACGCCGGAACAGGTACCGTACAGAGCTGAGTGACTGAGTGTGACAAGCGAGAATTGAGACAGTCAAATTGAGTGCTCTGAGAGTGTGATTACTTGAGGTTTTCATTGTGTTGCATCACATACGGTATTCATATTTGCACAAAGATATAGAGATTTCATATATCTCTTATCAGCCACACTTGGCATATTTTATTTGTGTTGAACTTAACTGTTAAACCTGAAATCATTTCTACGTTTTCTGTATTGTTAATCTCCATATTTTGCTGTATTGGTTGAGCTCGTTACTGCTTTCAGCCCAAAGGTTAGACTTGTTACTTATTGAGTTGGTTGTACTCATGCTATACCTTTCACTTCGTGTGATGATCCAGGTGTTTCCAGGCATGGTTGTTGATGATCTTGGAGTTTTTGCTCGCTCTGAGATCATCGAGGTAGCTGTTTTGGCGTCCGCAGACCTTGATTCTCCTCCTCTATCTCTTAGTTTTACTTATGTTGTTCTTCCTTTCTAGACGGTATTTCAGACTATGTTATTGAATAGATGCTCATGTACTAAGTGACACCCGAATTTTGGGAAAATTGTATTCGAGTCGCGGTTGTTTATTTTGGCTATTTATGAGAGTTATTACTGTTAAACTTGCTTTATCTTATTTTTAATACAAAATGCCTAATTTTATTGGAAATGTCGGCTTGCCTAGTTTTGTGATAGGCGCCATCACAACATGTAGAGTTTTTGGTTGTGACAAGTTAGTATTAGAGCCTAGGTTACATAGGTCTCACGAGTCATGAGTAAGTTTAGTAGAGTCTTGCGGATTGGTACAGAGACGTCTATACTTATCTTCAAGAGACTGTCGAACCCTTAGGAAAACTTCACTTTCTTGTATTCTTGTCGTGGGAATTTGCTGATTCCGGGAACTAAACTTCTGTTATTCTATTCCCTCACAGATGGTGAGGACACGTGCTACCGGATCAGGCGGACGACCACCAGCACCACCAGCAAGAGCCATGAGAGGCCGAGGCCGAGGTGCAGCTCATACAACAGCTAGAGCAACACCTTAGACCCACTTCCCAGCTCAGGAGCAGGTTCATGATGTGGTTGAGCCGGTGGGACCAGCTCTACCACCAGATGTGCCTATCGTGATTCCTGGCCTTCAGGAGGCTCTTGCCCAAATATTGACTGTTTGCATTAGCCTTGCTCAGGTGGTTCCAGTTCTGGCCGCAACAGCCACTTCCTAAGCCGGGGGAGGTGCTCAGACTCCCGCAGCCCGTACTCCAGAGCAGGTGGTGTAGAGACTTCAGACACCGGGGGTACTACCAGCCCAGCCAGTTGCACTTGCTCAGGCCCATGTGGGTTCCATTGTGAGTGATGGGGAGTCTGAAGAGACTAGAGAGGTTTGGGAGGCTCAAACCTCCAACATTCAGTGGGGCAGATTCTGAGGATGCTCCGGACTTTTTGGATATGCGCTAGTGGATTCTTCGCATGACTGGTATTCTGGAGACTAGTGGGGTCTCATTTACTACTTTTCAGCTGACGACGGCAGCCTTTAGATGGTGGGAGGCCTGTGAGTGGAGCATGCTAGCCGATGCTGCACCACTTTTATGACACGAATTCTCTGTTCTTTTCTTGGAGAAGTTTGTGGCACCGACCCGTAGGGAGGTGTTGCGTAGGCAGTTTGAGTAGCTACTCCAGGAGGACATGTCCGTGACCAGTATGAGATGATATTTTCAAAGTTGTCTTATCACGCGATTTGGTTGGTTCCCACAGAGAGGGAGAGGATTAGGAGGTTCATTGATGGCCTGATCTATCTGTTGTATTTTGTTATGACTCCGGAGAATGCATTAGGTGCTAGGTTCGACGAGGTGGTTGATATTGCTCAGTGGCTAGAGTTGGTGCATAGTCAGGAGCATGAGCAGAGGGAGGCCAAGAGGCGTTGTTGTTCGGGTGGTTTCAGCGGTGTTCCTTCTGGGGGCAGTCCTACCACATCAGGGGTCATCCTTATAGGCCCGCTCAGATGGCTTGTCAGGTTCAACGTGGTGCATCACCGTGCCATGGTTCATACAGTGCTCTCCTGGGGCAATCATCTTTTAGTGCTCTACCGGCTCATAGTTTATCTCGTGCTTCTTCAATTCAGGGTTCATCTGCACCAGGTTCTTCTAGCCCCCACCACCATTGATGGATTGGGGTTGCTATGAGTGTGGGAGCTTAGGCATATAAGGAAGCAGTGTCCCTATCTCTTGGGAGGTCAAGTTCAGCAAAGGGGTCAGGCTACCACTTCTGCACTTGTAACTTCACTACCCGCACAGCCACTTCGGTGTGGGGCTCAGGCAGCTAGAGGTCGCCCTAGAGGGGGAGGCCGATTACGTGGCGGTCAGGCTTGATATTATGCTATTCCTACCAGGCCAGAGGTCGTTGCTTCAGACACAATGATCACAGGTATTGTCTCAGTATGTTATAGGGTTGCTTCTATTTGTGACCCTAGTTCTACTTATTTGTATGTATCATCATATTTTGCTCGTTATTTGGATATGCCCCGTGAATCCTTAGTCTCACCTATTCATGTGTCTATGCCGGTGGGCGATGCTATTGTTGTGGACCGTGTGTATCGGTCTTGGGTGGTGACTATTGGGGGATTGAAAACTATAGTTGATCTTTTATTACTTAGTATGGTTGATTTTGACGTGATTTTGGGTATGGATTGATTGTCTCCATGTCATGCTATTATGTATTGTCACGCTAATACCGTGACGTTCACGATGCCGGGGTTACCAAGGATCGAATTGAGAGGTTCTCTAGATTATGTTCCCAACATGGTGATTTCTTACATGAAGGCCCAACGGATGGTTGGGAAGGGATGTTTGCCATTTTTGGCTTTTGTGAGAGACATTGGTGCTGATTTTCCTACTATTGATTCTGTTTCGGTAGTGCGAGACTATCCGAATGTGTTTCCAGCAGACCTGCCGGGCGTACCATCCAATAGGGATATTGATTTTGGTATTGACTTGGAGGTGGACGCTCAGCCCATTTCTGTTCCTCCGTATCTTATGGCACCAACAGAGTTGATGGAATTGAAAGAGCAGCTTCAAGAGCTGCTTGATAAGGGGTTTATTCGGCCTAGTGTGTTGCCTTGGGTGCACCGGTTCTGTTTGGGAAGAAGAATGATGGTACTATGTGGATGTGCGTCGACTATAGGCAGTTGAACAAAGTTACAATCAAGAAACAAGTATCCTTTGTCGCACATTGATGATATAGTTTACCAGCTTCAGGGAGCGAGGGGGTTCTCTAAGGTTGATCTAAGCTCAGAATATCACCAGTTAAAGATTCCGGACTCCGATATTCTAAAGACACCATTCAGGAACCGCAACGATCACTATTAGTTCCTTGTGATGTCTTCTGGGCTGACCAACGCCCCAACAACATTCATGCATCTGATGAAAAATGTATTCCAGCCATATCTTGATTCATTTGCCTTAGTATTCATTGATGATATTCCGGTGTACTCACGTAGCCAGGAGGTGCATGCCCAGCATTTGAGGATTGTACTATAGAGGTTGAGGGAGGAGAAGCTTTATGCTAAGTTCTCAAAGTGTAATTTTCGGCTTAGTTCGTTGGCGTTCTTGGGGCACGTGGTTTCCAGTGAGGGGGAATAAGGTGGATCTAAAGAAGATAGAGGCAGTTCAGAGTTAGCCTAGACCGTCTTCAGCTATAGAGATTCAGAGCTTTCTCGGCTTAGCTGGGTATTATTGTCGCTTTGTAGAGGGTTTCTCGTCCATTGCAGCGCCATTGACCAGGTTGACCTAGAATTGTGCTCCATTCAGGTGGTCAGATGAGTGTGAGTAGAGCTTTCAGAAGCTCAAGACTGCCTTGACCACAGCTCTAGTTCTAGTTTTGCCTTCAGCTTCTTATACGGTGTATTTCTGATGCTTCTTGGATTGGTATTGAGAATGTCTTGATGCAGGAGGGTAGAGTGATTGCTTATGCTTCATTCCAGCTGAAGTCTCATGGGAAGAACTACCATGTTCATGATTTGGAGTTGGCGACCATCGTTCATGCATTGAAGATTTAGAGGCATTATCTCTACGGTGTGTCTTGTGAGATATTTACGGATCATCGGAGTCTCCAACACTTGATCAACTAAAAGGATCTAATTTTGAGGCAGTGGAGATGGTTGGAGCTGCTAAAGGACTATAATGTTACCATTCTGAATCATCCCAGGAAGGCCAATATTGTGGCAGATGCCTTGATTCGAAAGGCGGAGAGTATGGGTAGCCTTGCATTCATTCCTGTTTGTGAGAGATCGCTTGCATAAGATGATATGCCTTGGCCAACAAGTTCGTGTGATTAGATGTTTCGGAGCCCAGTCCGGTTCTAGCTTGTGTAGTTTCTTGGTCTTCCTTATATGATCGCATCAGAGAGCGTTAGTATGATGGTCCCCATTTGCTTGTCCTTAAGGACGTTTCAGCACGGTGATGCCAATGATGCTACTATTGGAGATGATGAGTTGTTGCAGATGCAGGGTTAGATTTGTGTGCCCAATGTGGATGGGCTATGTGAGTTGATTCTTGAGGAGGCCCACAGTTCGCGGTATTCCATTCATCCCGGTGCCGCAAAGATGTATCAGGAATTGGGGTAGCACTATTGGTGGAGGAGGATGAAGAAAGACATAGTGGGGTTTGTAGCTTAGTGCCTAAATTGTAAGCAGGTGAAGTATGAGCATCAAAGACCGGGCAAATCACTTCGGAGGCTTGAGATTCCATAGTGGAAATGGGAGCGTATCACCATGGATTTCATAGTTGAGCTCCCACGGAATTCGAGGAAGTTTGATGCTATTGGGGTGATTGTGGATCGGTTGACCAAGTCTATGCATTTCATTCCCGTTGGGACTAATTATTCTTCGGAGTTGTTGGCTGAGATCTACATTTGTGAGTTATTCACCTTCACCATGTGCCCGTGTCCATCATTTCAGATCGGGGCACGCTTTCTACATCGCACTTTTAGAGAACAGTGCAGCGAGAGTTGGGCACACGGATTGAGTTGAGTACAACATTTCACCCTCAGACGAACGGGTAGTCCGAGCGCACTATTTAGATATTGGAGGATATGTTGCGCGCTTGTGTCATAGATTTCGGGGGTTCTTGGGAACAATTTCTTCCGCTTGCCGAGTTTGCCTATAACAACAGCTACCAATTGAGAATTCAGATTGCTCCGTATGAGGCTTTGTATGGGAGACGGTGTCGGTCTCTGGTGAATTGGTTTAAGCCGGGTGAGGCTAGGCTATTGGGTACTGACTTAGTTTAGGATGCTTTGGACAAGGTTAAATTGATTCAGGATCGGCTTTGCACGGTGCAGTCTAGACAGAAGAGTTATGCCGATCGAAAGGTTCGTGATGTTGGCTACATGGTGGGAGAGAAGGTATTACTCAAGGTTTCACCCATGAAGGGTGTTATGAGGTTCAGGAAGAAGGGCAAGTTGAGCCCTCGGTACATTGGTCCGTTTAAGGTGATTGAGAGGATTGGACAGGTGGCTAACAAGCTTGCTTTTGCCGCCTAGTCTGTCAAGTGTTCACCCAGTATTTCATGTTTCTGTGCTTTGGAAGAATGTCGGTGATCCGTCTCATGTTTTGGATTTCAGCACGGTTCGATTGGATGGTTATTTGACTTATGATGCGGAGCCGGTGGCCGTTTTGGACCGGTAGGTTCGAAAGTTGAGGTCAAAGCACATAGCATCAGTGAAGCATCAGTGGAGAGGTCAGCCAGTCGAGGAGGCTAGTTAGGAGGCTGAGCGGGAGATGCAGAGCAGATATCCACGCCTATTTGGGACTCCAAGTATGATTCTAGACCCTTTCGAGGACGAACATTTGTTTAAGAGGGGTAGGATGTAACGACCTGGCCTTTCATTTTGAGTGTCATTTACCCATTCTCCCATTTACTGCTTATTCTTTGCTCAATTGTTGTTATGTGACTTGCTGGGGTAGTTGGTTTGGTTCCGGAGATGATTCGGAATAAGTTGGGACACTTAGTTCCAAGGTCGGAAGCCTAAGTTGAAAGAGTTGACCGAATGTTGTCTTATGTGTAAACGACTCCGGAATGGAGTTTTCCGGATAATGATTTGGAGGTATGTAGGTGATTTTTACTTGAAATGGCAAAGTTGGAAAATTAGAAGTTTAGAAAGCTAAGAGGTTTGACCGAGAGTTGACTTTGTTGTTACCAGGCTCGGATATTGGTTTCGGAAGTTGGAACAGGTATGTTGTGTCATTTATGCCTTGTGTGCAAATTTGAGGTCAAGCAGAGTTGATTTGATATGTTTCGGCATCAAATGTAGGAGTTAGAAGTTCATAAGTTCATTAGGCTTGAATTGGGGTGTATTTCGTGTTTCTCATGTTGTTTGATGTGATTTAAGGCATCAAATAAGTTCGTATTGTGTTTTTGGACTTGTGGGTATATTTGGTTGAGGTCCCGAGGGCCTCGGGTGGATTTTGGAGGGTTAACAGATTGAATTTTGAACTTAGATAAATGGCTTATGAGTTCTAGACTTGTGTGATCGCACCTGCAAAGGCTTATGTCGCAGGTGGGTGGATGGCATCGCAGAAGCGGAATTAAGTTATCTGGGGGAGTTGCACAAGTGCCAGGGGACTTCCGCACCTGCGAGTTCGCAGATATGGAGGGAGCATCATAAAACCGAAGAGAGGGCTGGTGAGGCAGGTCCTCAAAAGCGAATGTTTTCTCGCAGAAGAGCACCCGCAGGTACGGGCTAGAGACTGCAGGTGTGCTAGGTTGGGTCAAGTGTAACTCCGCATATGGGAGCTTTTACCGAAAAAGCGGAACCGCAAAAGCGGCTAAATGTCCACAGAAGCGAAAAAGCCTCACAGTGTATAAGATTCAAGGGTTCCGAGATTTTATCATGTTTGGTCTTTGCAAGCTCAGATTAAGGCGATTTTTGAGAGGGATTTCGAGTGATTTCTTATGGTAAGTCACTTTTGATTATTTTTATTTAATAGTGTTGATTGCCCATTGAACTTTCCACCTTGTTTATGTGTTTTTAAGATGGAATTTTGGGAGTTTTGGGCTAGGGATTGGAGAGTAAAATTTGGGGATTTGAGTGATGATTTGGTATCGGAATTTGGTAAATTTTGTATTATTGGACTCGTGGTTGAATGAGTGTTCGGAATTTGGTAAATTTTGTATGATTGGACACGTGGTTGAATGAGTGTTCAGATTTTGTAACTTTTATTGGATTTCAAGATGTGGGCCCGAGGTTGACTTTTTGACTTTTGATTAAGAACTTAGCATTTTCATATGGAATTGATTCCAATAGTTAAAGTTGATTGTATCGAGTTGTTTGTGGCCAGATTCGAGGCGTTCGGAGGCTGATTCGCGAGGCAAGGCTTATTAGAGTAGAGATTTGCATGGTTTAAGCACTGTTTGAGGTAAGTAACACTTCTAAACTTGGTTCTGAGGGTACGAATCCCTGAATTTCGTTTTTATGTGATCAGTGTTAAGGTGACGTACATGCTGTGTGATGGGCGTGTGGGCGTGCATCTTAGTAATTATGACTTAGTCGATTTCGTGGAACTGTGTAGTCACCTTATCTGAATATTATCACTATACTATGTGTTAGAGCATTTGAGCTGTAAATTATGTTAGAAATCATCTCCAGGCTATGAGATGGTACTATTGGGACCCAAAGTGGTCGTTCTTTTGTTGTTGAGATTATTCACTTAATTTGCAATTACGTACTCAGTCGCATTCATCATTGCATTTCATATCTCAGTCTCCGTATCATTTATCGTTACATCATGTAACATTGATTTGGGCTGCTTACCACGAATGCAGTGAGCCCCAGATACTGGAGAGATTGATGACTGAGTTTCGGCCTGAGAGCTGTGCTATGAGTGAGATTTGTGGATCGGGTTGCACGCCGCAACAAACATTATGGCTCTATGTGGATTAGACTGCATGCCGCAACAAGCTTTATGGCTATATATGGATTGGGCAGCACGCCACAATAGGTATCATACAGTATTGAGTGACTAAGTGTGACGAGCGAGAAATGAGACACTCAGATTGAGTGCTCTAAGAGTGTGAATACTTGAGGTTTTCATTGTGTTGCGTCACATACGATATTCATATTAGCATATCGATATAGAGATTTCATATTCCTCTTATCAGTCACACTTAGCATATTTTATCTACGTTGAACTTAATTCTTAAACCTTAAAGCATGTCTCTATTTTTTGTATTGTTAAACTCTGTATTTTGCTGTATTTGTTGAGCTCGAAGGTTAGATCTGTTACTTATTGAGTTTGTTGTAATCATGCTACATCCTGCACTTCATCTGCAGATCCAGGTGTTTCCGGGCACAGTGGTTGATGATCTTGGAGTTTTTCTCATTCAGAAATCATCGAGGTAGTTGCTTTGGCGTCCGCAAACTTTGACTCTCCTCCCATATCTCTTAGTTTTACTTTTGTTGTTCCACCTTTCTCGACGGTGTTTAAGACTATGTTATTGTATAGATGCTCATGTAATCAGTGATACTCGAATTTTGGGAAAATTGTATTCGAGTCGCATTTGTTTATACCGGCTATTTATGAGAGTTATTACTGTTAAACTTGCTTCATCTTATTTTTTAATACAAAATGCCTAGTTTTATTGGGAATGTCGGCTTGCCTAGTTCTGTGATAAGTGCCATCACGACATGTCAAGTTTTGGGTCGTGACATTTATTTTCAAAATCTTCTTGTAAATATTAAACCAATTCTTTTCTTACCCCATTCACTACATAAGAACTATTCAAAGGTAATTCTCTCTTATTTTCAGCCAATCAGTTTAAAGTAAGTTTTTCTTTTCTTTTACCCTATCACTCAAAATAGTCTAACTTTGGACATAAATCAAATTCTTCCAAGTGAACTCTTTAACCACGATTCATCTAGTTAATTTACAAACACTCTACTTGTTATTACATATTTCCTGTACCTTTTATCAAATCATAAAATATAATTTTCATATAGTTATTTCATACCCTTTGTATATAATCTATAATTTGGACACTCCCGTTTAATCATTCTTCAATTGAACTACTTTTGCTATTCCTTGTATGTATCAAATTGATCATTCTTTAAACCTTCCCTCCCTTATTTTATCGGCTCTACCGGAACCACATTTTGTAGATTTTGAGGAATGCCTAACATCTTCCCCTTGAGATAATTTGAATCCTTAACTAGAATCTCAACTGATTTTGCATTTCATAATTAAAGTGTATACTACGTAGTATATTATAGGTGTCCTTGTATACCTTAAATACTAGGTGGAGACTCTAAACTGCAATTAACCTTGTAGAGTACTATAAGTTGTACATTGTTTTGACTTGTGCAATATAGGTTGCAACAAGTGCCATCACGACTGGGTCGTGAGTAGTTGGTATCAGAGCAAGGTTCATTAGTTCCACGAGTCATGAGCAAGTGTCTAGTAGAGTCTTGAGGATCGGTATGATGACATCCATACCTACCTTCGAGAGGCTACAAGACATTTAGAATAAATTATCCATCTTTCTTTCCTTATCGTGCAACATTGATTCAACTTGAGGCGTACCTCTTTGAATTCCTCCCACTCACTCGTATGCGTATGTGAGCACTCAGTATCCGCTGTGCATCAACGGCTTGTGATTCCACAGATGAGGTGCGAGATGTATTTTCGGCATTGTGGTGATGAGCCAATCTAGAGAACTTGAGGCCAGGTTCAGACTGCATCTTGGGCTTGGTGGTTTCGATTGTGTGAGTATGTGATTTGGACCCATACGTCTGGCGGTGTGGCGGTGTCCCTAGAAATGGGATTTATGGCTTGGTGAGTGGTTGGATAGCTATATGATGAATGTGAGGTGACTGCGGGATGTGTCCCGATGACTTGATGTGACGAGAAGGGTTGCTTGAGATGTGAAAAGGACTATTGTTTGCTTGATTTCTGTCTTGCTATGTTGTACAGTCTCGAGTTATGATTGTGTTGAGGGATCTTTCATGTTGTCCAGTTATGGGATGAAGTAGATTCTTAGGTCTTGTAGACGAGTTTAGATTCGGGAAGGTTAAGCGATTGATGATGGTTGTGGTTATGGTAGGGTGTAGTGAAATGTCAATTTGATGCTAAGCGAGTGGGTAATCTACTGCGGGGTGGTATACATATGTGATATCCTTATGATGTTGTGTGGAGAGTTTCTTTCTACCAGTGGGTTACATTTATTGCAATTTAAGTTTGGGTTAGTTGGGAAAGTCGACTTGATTGTAACGAGGATGAACACGAGCTTAGAACATGATTTGAGGCATTTTATGGTTTGTGTTGCATGAGTTTATAAAGGATTTAGTTGAACCTCGGCGTGGGATTATGGCGGTAATTAAGTATGGGTATTGTGAGTTATCAAATATTTTGTTCTATGACTGTGAGCCAAGAGGGGGAGTTTGCTATCGACGATTCGATTACATTGTTATGTGTTGTATTGGTTTCGTTCGGAGGCATACTTGTGGATCAGTTACAACTTGCAGAGGTTGGTTTCGAGGATGACTTAATTACGGAAATTTGTGGATGCATGATGCATTACACCTTATGGATATACGGAGGTCTTGGAATGGCTTGGGGTTGTTGTTCATGATGGATGTAATGTACTAAGAAAAGGGATTCACTCGGTTGCTTAGAGGTGTGGATTACTTCTTTGGGTGTTGCTGTACTAATGGAGCACAGATCGTTTGGCTCGTTTGGGCGGCACATTTGAGATTGGATAGGGTGGAGTACCCTCGAGGAGGTTCTAATGGATTCAAGATTCATATCTGGCATTTGAGGAATTTCGGGAATTATAAAAGGCTAAGATATGAGATTGCATTGGATGGTGTTGGGACCCGTGACATTTCTATATCATTATGGATTCTATATTTTAGCATCAGATAGGTTAAGGAAACAACGTCAGATTCACAAAAGGTCTCCTTAGAGAGGGTATCTAGGTTATGGTACTATGGGTGCTTACGAGGAAACACAACGGCTAATAGGCCTTAGGGTGGTGTGGTTCTATGCTAGGATCTCTCTTGGTGAGCGTTGGGTTAAGGGTCATAGTGTGCGTGCAAGGAGAAGTGTTAAATTGAAGGCAATTCGAAAGGAACTCGGAGAAATAGGACAACTTGGTGGTAGATCGGATCAGCATGGTAATGGGTATAATCGGTTCTTTGGGTTCTTATGATGTAGTGAGTCTCTACAAGTGTTTTGCGGCAATATTCTTGGGTTTGACGACCTGCTTCACTTGGTTGAGTTAGGGGGATTCAGTTTTGATGGCTTGATTATGAGCAAATGGGCTTCGTAGAGTTCTCGATGAATTCTACCATGGCTTGGAATGGATATTTTCTACAGGCATGGGGAGTTTGTTGTGCGTTTTGATTTTCTCCTGAATAGGATCAGGTAGAAGGTTTCTAGATAATTGAGTATGTAATATGCTTGTCACTCAGGGTTGATAATATTGTTCTCGTGTTTTCATATGATTGCATGATAGATGTGGTACGTCGTGTGCGATTGAGATTTGCATGCGCAAGGTCGCGGTTCAGTTTTGAATAGAAGGCATGAATTCTTAGACAGCATGAAAGGCTCCAGATGTTTAGATGAATGCTAGTACTACTTGGTATTACGTGAGAACGGAGCACTGTGTTTTTACTTACGGATGCTTCATTGGTATTGCGGTACTCGCTTGGTTGGTCGACTCCTGATGTTCAAATTTTTTCTATGTGGCACGTAAGAACTTTGGAAGTATTTCTCGTGTAATGGTTGCATATGAAGGATGTGTCAGTCACTTGAGTGGTCGAGTTGGGATCGAATATGGTGATTCTGGTATTCTAGGGATTTGGAGACTAGAGTTCTCAGAGGCAAATTATTCCTTGGTAGTGGAATGTGAAGGTATGTCCAAAGTTACATAGCTAATAGTATGTTTTTTATTGAGGTCATTGTGGACTTTTGGAGGGTTATTTATCTATCTGTGGATGACCGGAGTTGATTTGGGGGTCCATTGGTAGGTCCAATGAGGATGTGTGTTCTACACGGGGTCAAATTTGTTAACTCAGCACTGTTATTGGTAAGGGGTGTGTCATTCAGTTGGAGTTGAGCTCGTTCATGTTCGATATGTTCTATGTGTTACTCTTCTATGCTATAATGGGTTGTGATCTGTTGGTTATTCGCACACTAGACGCATTACTATTTGGACCCTGCAGCAAAATTTCGAGCGAGATGGTTATTAGGGTGTTGAATGGCTGATTGCGCCTTGGTTATGGTCTTTCCTATTTGTGCTATATTGTGTTATCCGTTTCTCCATGGTTATGGTCATTCACTTTGTGTGGTTGTTTTTTACTTGCGCATGGTTGTTGATTTTGAGAATTGTGGCTCGAGGTATTTCATATGGACTGGTGTTTTGGTGGGGTCATGCATTGTAGCAGAGTTATGTTAAGATATGATATTTTGTGTTAGATTCGCGTGTCATGGTTCTATTATGTGTGATGGGTTCATATCATTGTGTTTGTGGTGGTACCTATTGAGCCTCAAGACGGATCTCTGATTTGATTCACTTTCCATTTTGGGTGCTCACAATTTGTAACTTAGGTAGTATTTGTGTGGCATGTCAGTAGAGCAGCTTGTACTGGTGAGATGAGGTCATTGGACCTGGAACGAGTGCTATCGGATTTTATTACGGTATGTTTGGGAGAATATTATCGGAAGTCAACTTATAATTTAGAAATAGTTCTTATGTGGCGAGAGAGCTCCACGACTTGTTGATTTGATGAGTGGTTATGCGTTTCTGTGTGTTTCATTCATCATTGGCAGTGTACGATGGTTTAGAATAAGGTTTTCATTTGATATGATGCTTATTACCAGTATCGGGTTTGTTTTTGGCAGCTATTATGGTCATAAAGCTATTGCTGTGAGTAGCTAAGTTATGTGGTATATCATGTGATTACATCTTAGGTTATGGTTATGGCTTGGTACAGCCTGTTCAAGCTTAAGTAGTGTATGGGTTAAGGTTGAAGAAAGGATCTTCAGTTAGGTTCTGTTGTCAGGCTTATATGGATTGGGGTGGAGAAAGATCAACCACGGGTATGTGCATGGTTAGTTTACACAGTGATTTGATGGCTTTGGAACGATTCTTAGCACGTTTGAGAACGAACATATGTTTAAGTGGGGAGAATGTAACGACCCAACCAGTCGTTTTGAGTATTTACATTCCGTTCACCTATTTGATGTCTTGAGTAACTTCATGTAATGTATTATGACTTGTGTGTATCGTTGGTTTCGATTTTCGGGTGATTCAGAATTAGTTTGGAAGAATGATTTTCATGTTTGAAGCCTTATGTTATTAGAGTTGACCAAGTTTAAGTTTTGTGTATTTGACCTTGGATTGGAGTTTTGATGGTTTCGATAGATCCAAATTGTGATTTTAGACTTAGGTGTATGCCCGGATTTGCATTTGGATGTTTCTAGAAGGTTTCAGCACTTGTTGGAGAAAGTTGGAAATTTGATGATTTGGAATGTTCATAAGTTTGACCGAGAGTTGACTTCGACAAAATCAAGTTCGAATTGTTCTTCTGGGAGTTGGAATAGGTCAGTTATGTCATTCAAAATTTGTATGCAAAATTTGAGCTCATTTCGAATTGGTTAGTCTTGAATTGGATGCTTGGTTCGAAGTTTGAAGTTTATGAACTTAAGAGATTGATCTTGATTGATGATTCGTGGTTTTGATGTTGTTATGTGTAATTTGAGGCCTCGAGTAGGTCCGTGTTATGTTTTGGGACTGCTTGGTATGTTCGGACGGGGTTCCGAAAGGCTCAGGTGAGTTTCAGACCATTTTTAGGCCATTTTCAACTACTGGTTTTTGGCTACAGGGGTGTACATCATGATCACGGGAGAATTGGTCGCGATTGCAAAGAGTAAAATGGAAAAATTAGACCTGTGAATCGCGTTCGCGAAGAAACAATTCTGTTGTCACTAAGCTGACTTTGGAAGCCTATATCTTGTAATCTATAAGGAATTTGGATATCATGCAAAAATGAAAGTTGTAGCCCTTTACTTATATTTTTCAGAAAATCATACAGTTTGTCATTTAGAGTTTTGTATAAAAAGGTATGACCATTCTTCTGCAGGCTGTATGGAAAGAATTTAGGAAGGTAATGGAATTTGTTCATCGCAATCGCGGGGAATTGGTTGTGATCTCGAAGGGTAAAAATTGTGCTGCAAAATTTTGGAATCGCAATCGCGAGATATATGATCGCAATGGTGAAGAAGGAGCACTGGCAGTACTTAAACATCAAATTTCGGGATTTTGATTTCATTTATCATATTTTGAGCTATCGAGCTTGGATTTAAGCGATTTTGGAGGCGATTTTCACCACATGGATTGGGGTAAGTATTTTCTACTGATTTTCATTATATTTCATGAATCTATCTTCGATTTTGGCATTTGGATCATGAATTTTAATGGGAAATTGGGAGTTTTTGTCGAAACATTTCTAAAGTAAATTTTTTTAGTTTTGAGCATCGATTCGGATCAGGATTTGAGTAAAATTAGCATGGTTGGACTCGTAAAGGAATGGGTTATAGGATTTTGTGAGTTTGTTGGGTTCTGAGGTGAGGGTCCGAGTTTGACTTTTTGGTTGACTTTGAGTAAATGTGTAAAGACTCGATCTTTATCATTTGGAACTTGTTTCTTGAGGCAACAATTGATTTTTTTGAGTTGCTTTTGGCTAGTTTCGAGCTGTTCGGAAGTTGATACACGTGAGATGGCATTTATAGAGTATTGTTTTGCTTGTTCGATATTGAATTTCGCTTGTTTGAGGTATGTAACATCTCTAAACTTGGATTTTAGGGTACATAACCATGGGAACTATGTTATAAGAGATGTATTAGGGTGACGCACATGCTAGTTGAAGAGCGTGTGGGCGTGCACCGGGAAAATCATGATCCAAGTTGTCATTTAGACTTTGACTGGACTTATTTTGCTGTTATATCTTGTTCTATCAGTGTAATTCCTACTTGTTAGAGTAATTGAGCTGTGATTCATGTTAAAAAATCATGTTTAGGCTATGTGCTTATTCGATTGAGACCTAATGAGGCTAGTTGTGTTGTTTTGGGCTATCTGCTCTAACTGTATTGTATACTCAATCATGATTCTTTATTTGCATATCATATCTCAATCTCTGTTCATCATTCATTGTTACATCACATGTTATCATTGTTTGGGCTGAGTGGTATGAGATTGTGAGCCCTTGAGACTTGAGATATTGATGACTGAGGTGGGCCTGAGAGCCGTCTTGTGAGTGTTATTATGGATGGAGTTGCATGCCACAGTAGGTTATATTGGCTTTATAACTATTATTACTATTGTGGATCGGGTTGCACACCACAGCTGGCGTTGTTGGCTTATTTATTATTGTGGATCAGGCTGCATGCCGCAGCAGGCCTTATAGGCTTTTGATTAGCGTTTGGGCAGGATCCGGCCCTCCGAAGACTGACATACCTGCAGTGAGCGCAGGCACAGTGATATATATACACGTGCTTTAGTGAGGCGCTTAAGAGAAAGAAACCCGTACAATGCTGACTGATTGTGTGTGTGTGTGATGAAGTGGCTAATTGAGTCAGACAGCTTGAGTATGTTGAGAGTGAGAGTACCCGAAAAATATCACCGTAAAATCATTCATTTGACATGCAAACTTTGCATGTAGGCATAGAGATGCATTTTTCTTATGTTAGACGGTATTGTGGCATTCATGATTTGACATGTATACTTGACATGTAGGCATTGAGATGTATATTCCTCATGCTAGATGGAATTGTGACAGTCATGATTTGACATGTTGGCATTTAGATGTATATTCCCCATGATAGACGGTATATGATAACTGATGACTTGACACGCAAATGGACATGTAGGCATAAAGATGTACTTTCCTTATGCTATCTGATAATTAAATGCCTCATATGTTGTTGAATGTTTGAGAAAAATTACAGTTTTTTTGATATACTCATATTTTTGTGACTCCGGCGAATGATTTTGGCGTTACTATTATACTTGAAAAGCATCTCATTTTTTTTTCATAATTGCGAACATGCTGAGCATAGTATCTTTTGATTGCTATTACTGACATTATTATATTATTACAAGTTGTTATTTGGCTATTGGTGTTGGACTCCGATCGTTTTTTGAGCTCGTCACTTCTTTCAACCAAAGGTTACGTTTGTTACTTATTGAGTACATGGGATCGGTTGTACTCGTATTGCACTTCTGCAGCTTGTGTGCAGATTTTGGAGCTAATGTTGCTGTGTATGGCGGGAGCTAGCATTGAAGATATACCTATGTTTCGGTTATTGCTGTCTCATTTTCATGGTATCTTTAGATTTGTAAATCTTTTTATATATATTTCAAACAGAGGATGTATTTAGATTATGTTTACTGTTATTTCACTTTTTGACTCTTATCGTTATATTTAGATTATGTTTATTGTTATTGGCTTACTTGGCGAGTTAGGTTAGGTGCCATCACGACTAGTTGGATTTTTGGGTCGTGACATTTGGTGAGCCAGTTCCTCTGAACTAAGCTGGTATTCGACTTCGATCTGTCAATTGTGAAGAAATTGCCAATCATTAGCTAGCTTCATAATCTTCACTTATTTAATGATCAATTATGTGATTGACTTTCTATCTAGTGAAGCGAAGAATAATAAATGTACCCTTTTATAGTTTATATTGAACTAAATATAGGAATCAAAGAAAATCATTTAGAGAAATGGAATAGTGGAAATCTTTTAAGTGAAGCAAGTTTGGTTGTTGATCATGCCATATGAGACCGTCAATACTAGTTCATTTTCCCACCGGCCTTTTGTTTTATGAAACGAATCAAATGACTCTTAGGAACTTTTAAATGCATGTGCTATTTCTTTTACTAGTAAATACTTCCTCAAGGATATGATTTAACATTAAATCTTTTTATACTATTTTAACATGCCGTACATGTTGGGCAAAAACGGCTAAAAGATACTCTTAACATAGTGTGATATTGTCCGCTTTTGGCCAACCCACACGGTTTTTCCTAAAAGGTCTCAGATCATTAAGAGATCCCTACACCTTATATGTAGACCTCCCAATCTTTTCAGCTACCAATGTGGGACTTTGTTCGCACACCCAACAATCTCCCCCTTGAACGTAGTTTCGTGTGGCCCCACGGATGTCATTAACGAAATAAGTTCCACGTGGCATTATCATAATCCACAAGTCTATTTCAAGACTCACTATGTTCCGCCCATATTTTTAGAGTATTTTTGGCAATTAAATCCCGCAACTAGCTTCTTCTTGTGTATATGTCTCCAAGCTCGTACGGGTAAAGAAATCGAGCTCCACACTGTCATCCTGCCATCACTATACTTGTCCCGTAGATCCTGGATTCTAATGCCATTTGTTAGGGTAAAACGGCCCAAAGACACTCTTAATATGGTGTAACGACCCGGCCAGTCATTTTGAGTATTGTATCCCTATTCCCCCATTTATTGCTTATTCAATGCTCAATTGTTGGTATGTGACTGGCCGGGGTGGTTGATTTAGTTCCGGGGATATTTCAAAGTTAAAGTTTGGAGAGTTGAGAAGTTTGACCGAGAGTTGATGTGTTGTTACAGGGCTCGAATTTCGGTTTCGAAAGTCCGAATAGGTATTTTGTGTCATTTATGACTTGTATCCAAAAATTAAGGTCAATCAGTGTTGGTTTAGTATGTTTCAGCATTTGTTTTAGAAGTTAGAAGTTCATAAGTTCATTAGGAGAAGCTTTATGCCAAGTTCTCCAAGTGTGATTTTTAGCTCAGTTAGGAGGCATTCCTAGGGCACGTGGTGTCAAGTGAGGGGATCAAGGTGGATCCAACGAAGATAGAAGCGGTTCAGAGTTGGCCCAGACCGTCTTCAGCTACTGAGATTCAGAGTTTCTCTGCTTTGACATATATTATCGTTGCTTCGTGGAGGGTTTCTCCTCCATTGCAGCCTCTTTGACCAAGTTGAGCCACAAGGGTGCTTTACTCAGGTGGCCGGATGAGTGTGAAGCGAGCTTTCAGAAGCTCAAGACTGTCTTGACCACAGCTCCAGTTGTAGTTTTGCCTTCAGCATCGGGTTCTCATACGGTGTATTGTGGTGCTTCTCGGATTGGTATTGGGTATGTCTTGATGCATGAGGGTAGAGTGATTGCTTATGCTTCATGCTAGCTGAAGCCTCAAGAGAAGAACTACCCCGTTCATGATTTAGAGTTTGCATCCATCATCCCTGCGTTGAAGATTTAGAGGCATAATCTCTACGGCGTGCCATGTGAAGTATATACAGATCATCGGTGTCTTCAACACTTGTTCAAACAAAAGGATCTAAATTTGAGGCAGCGGAGATGGTTGGAGTTGCTAAAGGAATATGAAATTACCATTTCGTATCATCCCGGGACGGCCAACATGGTGGCTGATGCCTTGAGTAGGAAGGCAGTGAGTATGGGTAGCCTTTCATTTATTCCTGTTGGTGAGAGACCACTCGCATAAGAAGTTCAGGCCTTGGCCAATCAGTTCGTGAGGTTAGATGTTTTGGAGCCTAGTCAAGTTCTAGCTTGTGTGGTTTCTCGGCCTTCCTTATAAGATCACATCAGAGAGCGTCAGTAAGACGACCCCATTTGCTTGTCCTTAAGGGCACGGTTCAGCACGGTGATGCCAAGGAGGTTTCTATTGGGGATGATGGAGTGTTGTAGATGCAGAGTTGGATTTGTGTGCCCAATGTGGATGGGTTACGTGATTTGATTCTTGAGGAGGCCCAAAGTTCATGATACTCAATATCCGGGTGCCGCAAAGATGTATCATGACTTGAGGAAGCACTATTGGTGGAGGAGAATATAGAAAGATATAGTGGGGTTTGCAGCTTGGTGCTTAAATTGTCAGCAGGTGAAGTACGAGCACTAGAGGCCGGGCGGTTTGCTTCAGAGGCTTGATATTCCTGAGTGGAAATGGGATCGTATCACCATGGATATCGTAGTTGGGCTCCCATGGACTTAGAAGAAGTTTGATGATATTTGGGTGATCACCGACCGGTTGACTAAGTCTGCGCATTTCATTTCAGTTGAGACTACCTATTCTTCGGAGCGGTTGGCTGAGATCTATATATGCGAGATTGTTTGCATTCACGGTGTGCCGGTGTCCATTATTTTAGATCGGGCACGCACTTGACATCGCAGTTTTGGAGAGTAGTGCACCAGGAGTTAGGCACATGAGTTGAGTTGAGTACAACATTCCACCCTCAGACGGACAAACATTTTGAGTACACCATTCAGATATTAGAGGATATGCTACGTGTTTGTGACATGGATTTTGGGGTCTTTTAGGATTAGTTTCTGTCGCATGCATAGTTTGCCTATATCAACAGCTACCAATCGAGTATTCAGATGGCTCCATATGAGGCCTTGTATGGGAGGCGGTGTTGATCTCTGATTGGTTAGTTTGGGCCGGGTGAGGATGATTTGGAAAAGGTTAAGTTGATTAAGGATCAACTTCGCACGGCACAGTCTAGACATAAGAGTTACCCAGATCGGAAGGTTCGTGATGTCGCCTATATGGTGGGGGAGAAGGTATTGCTCAGAGTTTTGCCCATGAAGGGCGTTATGAGGTTGGGGAAGAAGGGCAAGTTGATCACTCGGTATATTGGCCCCTTTGAGGTGTTTGAGAGGATTGGAGAGGTGGCTTAGAAGCTTGCATTGCTGCCTAGTCTATCGAGTATTCATCCAGTGGTTCATGTTTCCTTGCTCCGGAAGTATTTCGGTGCTCCGTCTCATGTTTTGGACTTCTGCACGGTTCAGTTAGAAGGTGATTTGACTTATGATGTGGAGCCGGTGGCCATTTTGGATCGGTAGGTTTGGGAGTTGAGGTAAAAAAATATAGCTTAGGTGAAGGTACAGTAGAAAGGGCAGCCAGTCTAGGAGGCTACTTGGAAGACCAAGCGGGAGATGTGGAGCAGATATCCACGCTTATTTGAGACTCCAAGTATGATTCTAGACCCGTTCGAGGACAAACATTTGTTTAAGAGGGGGGGAATGTAATGACCCGGCCAGTCATTTTGAGTTTTATAGCCCCATTACCCCATTTATTACTTGTTATATGCTCAATTGTTGATATGTGACTTGCCGGGGCGGTTGGTTTAGTTCAAGGGATGTTTCAGAAAGAATTGTAATTTGAAAGAGTTGACCGAATGTTGACTTGTGTGTAAATGACTCAGAGATGGAGTTTTGATAGTTCTGATATCTCCGTATGGTGACTTTGTAATTAGGAGTGTTTACGGATATTGATTTGGAGGTCTATAGGTGATTTTTGCTTGAATTGACGAAAATTTGAAAATTTTAAGTTTAGAGAGTTGAGAAGTTTAACTAAGAGTTGACTTTTGTTACCGAGCTTAGATTTTTGTTTCGGAAGTTAGAATAGGTCAGTTGTGTCTTGTATGACTTGTGTGCAAAAATTGAGGTCGATCGGAGTTGGTTTGGTATGTTTCGGCATTTGCTTTGGAAGTTAGAAGTTCATAAGTTCATTTGGCTTGAATCGATGTGTGATTCTTGGGTTTAGTATTTTTCTGATGTGATATGAGACTTCGAGCAAGTTTGTATGATATTTTTTGACTTGTTGGTATGTTTGGTTGAGGTCCCGGGGGCCTCGGGTGGATTTCAAATGGTTGACGAATTGAAATTAGACTTAGAGGAGTTGTTGATCTGCTGCTGGTCTGGTGCGATCCCACCTGCGGAAGATTGGTGGCAGGTACGCGACCGTAGAAGCGGGCCTGGGGTCTCAGTGTGGTCTTGTGGGTATTGGGCAGTGGTCGCAGGTGCGAGGAAAGTTTTCGCATATGCGAGCCCGCAGATGCGCCGAGTCTCCGTAGATGCGGAGTTTGGTAGGTGTAGCTGGACCTTGCAGGAGCGGGATGGAATATGCAGGCGCAGATTCACATGAGCGATGAGCACACCGCAGGAGCGGTCTCGCAGGCATGATGGGTGGGCCACAGGTGCGGCTGGTCGGGTCCTTAAGTGGATCCCGCTGAAGCGGATCTTTTTACGCAGAAGTGGAGCCGCAAGTACGAAGATGCCTGGGCATAAGATAAAATCGAGAGTTTTGAGGTTTTTCGCATTTTTGGACTTTGCAAGCTTGGTTGGAGGCAATTTTTGAGAGGGGTTTCACTAGATTTCGAAAGGTAAGCAACTTTTGGTCATTTTAACCTATTATTATTGAATACCCATTGATTTTCCCACCTAGATTATGTGTTTTTAAGGTGGAATTTGGGGAATTTCAGACTGGAGATTGGAGAGTAATAATTGGGGATCTGAGTGACAATTTGATGTCGGAATTGGATAATTTTTGTATGGTTGGACTCGTTATTGAATGGGTGTTCGGATTTTGTTAATTTTGTTGGATTCTGAGGCGTGAGCCCGGGGTTGACTTTTTGACTTTTGTTAAAGAACCTAGCTTTATCATATGAAATTGATTCCTATAGCTTTTGTTGATTGTATTAAGTTGTTTGTGGCTAGATTCGAGTCGTTCGGAGGCTGATTCCGGAGGCAAGGGCTTGTTGGAGTAGGGATTTGCGCGGTTTGAGGTAAGTAGCACTTCTAAACTTGATAATGAGGGTATGAGTCCCCAAACTACGTGTTATGTAGTTGGTGTTGAGGTGACGGACATGCTAGGTTACGGGCGTGTGGGCGTGCACCGTAGTTATTGTGATTAGGTTGATTCCGTGAAACTGTGTAGTTTTCTAATCTTGTTATTATTCATGTATTCTTTGTGTGTTGGAGAAATTGAGTTGTGATTCATATTAGAAATCATGTTTAGGCTATATGCTGGTACTGTTGGGACCCATAAAGTTTGTTTTGTTGTTGAATTATTTACTTAAATTCCAGTTATGTACTCAGTCACATCTATAATTTGCATATCATATCCCAGTCTCTGTTGCCATTTACTGTTACATCATATTGTCATTGTTGCGCTGATTGTCATGCGATTTGTGAGCCTGAGAGACTGGAATGATTGATGACTGAGTGAGGCTGGGGGCGTGATTGTGAGTGATATTTACGAGATCGGGCTGCATGCCGTAGCATGCTTTATTGATTCATGCCATGATTGGCTTATATTAGCGCTTGGACAGGATCCGCCCCTCCGGAACCTGACATACCAACAGTGAGCACAGGTACCTACTGAGTGCAAGTGCCGAGTGATTGAGAGTGATGAGTGATTGAGAGTGCTGAGTGATTGGGAGTGCCGAGTGATTAAGCGTGCTGAGTGAGGACGAATACTCCGAGAGTAAGTATGTGACTTTAGCACTGTGTTGCATTCAGTTGACATGCACACTTGACATGTAGATATCGAGATGTGACATTTCTCATGTTAGTTATACTTGGCACATTCTATCTGTGTTGTTCTCAAGCTATTAAAAAAACTTGAACGCATGTCTACATTTATGTACTGCTTATAAATTGATTATTTGATTTCTCTCTAAGTTATTACTGTTATTATCTGGATTTGGATACCTATCTGAGCTCGTCACTGCTTTCAGCCCAAGGTTAGTCCTACTACTTATTGAGTATATTGGGTCGGTTGTACTCATACTACACTCAGCACTTCGTGTGCAGATCCAGGTACCTCTCGATAGTGGTTGCTAGATTTGGAGCTTTATCTGCTTGGAGACTTTTGAGGTAGCTGCCTTGGCGTCCGCAGACCTCGACTTTCCTTCTTTTTTATTTTATTTAGCATTGTTCTATCTTTCCAAACAGTCATATTTGCAGTTTTGACTATGTTGATATTTAGTAGTTCATGTACTCAGTGACACCTGAATTTTGGGAATTTTGTAATTGAGTCGCAGTATTTCTTGTCGATTATTTATGAGTGTTAATATTGTTAAACCTGTTTCATATTGTTTTCAATTAAAAAATGTGTTGCCTAGTACTGTGATAGGCGCCATCACGGCATGTTGAGTTTTAGGTCGTGACACATGGTGTCTCTTAACATGGTGTGATATTGTCCGCTTTAGGCCAAGCCTGCACGATTTTCCTTTAAAAAGCCTCGCACCATTAAGAGATCTCTATACCTTATATGTAGACCCTCAATCTTTTCAACTACCAATGTGGGACTTTGTTCGCACACGCAACAATCTACCCCTCGAACTAAGTTCCACGTGGTCCACTACCACGGTTCACGGATCTCCCACAAATCTCCTCATTGAACTACGTTCCACGTGGCATTACCACAATGCATGGGTCAATCTTCAAGATTCACTATGTGCCACCCACATTTTTAGAGTATTTATGGCAACCGAAGCTCACAACTAGCTTCTTCTTGTGTGTGCGTCTCCAAGCTTGTAAGGGTAAAGAAACCGAGCCCCACGCTATCATCCTGCCATTGCCATACTTGTCACGATGAACCCGGTCTCTGATACCAGTTATTGGGCTAAAACGGTCCAAAGATACTCTTATAATGGTGTAATATTTTCTGCTTTGGGCCAAGCCCGCACATTTTTCCCAAAAAGACCTCACACCATTAAGAGATCCCTACACCTTATATCTAGACTCCCAATCTTTTCAGCTATCAATGTCTGACTTTTTTTACCTTGACTTTTTAACCATATTTGGTGTCCTATTTCTTGAAGAAAAGGGCAAAAGTATTTACTATAATTGGAATTTTCTTTTGTTAGGAGGAAATTATAATTCTTCCATATTTGGATAGTCCCTTTTCTTGGAGAAAAAGGTTTGGACTTCTATAAATCAAGGATCCTTCCTTCTCATTCAGTAGCATCCACAATATATCTGTATGGGGTTTGAGAGTCTTATTTAGGGTGAGAACTTTCCGGGACAAGCGTTAGTGTGCCACTTGCGTTTGCCTCTTTGTGAGGTTCTTCTCTTGATATTTTGTACTCTCTTTTATATAATGGATTGCTCATCTCCACCCGTAGATGTAGGTCAATTGAACAAACCACGTTAAATGTTTGTGTCTCTTTTGAAATATTTCTCTTTTGTTCTCTGGTTTCTCGTCATTCACGATTTGCTCTACTAGTTTCCACATGACACCGGATTATTTCGATCCTAACAAGTGCTATCAAAGCGAGGTTCAAGATAGGTTCAATTAGATGGGTTTAGTTCTAGACACAACTTATTTGATGATATCATGATTTTGTTTGAGAAAGTTGGCCGGAATGCTACACACGTTGAGACAAACATTCTGGTGGAGATTTGGAGATGCTACTTACTCAAGATTATGTGAAGAAGGTGGATCAAGTTTATCTTGTCAGAAAATTCTAGCCGGCGGGGGGGGGGG
>MCJB01021069.1:168308-281156 GCA_002018475.1 Nicotiana obtusifolia
GGGGGGGGGGGGGAGTGTTAGGTGTTTGTTCTGACTTTCTTACCATATTTTGTGTTTCTTTTCTTTGAAGGGCTATGTATTTACCATATTTTGAATTTTCTTTTTCTAGAAGGAAATTATAAATCTCTCATATTTGGATAGTTCCTTTTCTTGGAGGAAAAGGGTTGGACTTCTATTAATTAAGGATCCTTCTTTCTCATTCAGTAGCATCCACAATATAGCCACATGGGATTTGAGAGTCTTGTTTAGGGGGAGGATTCCAGGACAAGTATTAGCTTGCCACTTGTGTTTGCCTCTTTGTGAGGTTATTCTCTTTTATATAGTGGATTGCTCATCTCTGCAGGTGGACGTAGGTTAATCGACCGAACCACATTAAATATTGTGTCTCTTTTGTCATATTTCTCTTTTGTTGTCTGATATATCCTCGTTAGAGGCTTGCTTTACTAGCTTCCGCATGACACCTGATTATTTTGATCCTAACAGTACATATCATATATAATGTGTTTTATTAATTTTCAAGTTAGTAATCTCATGTTTTATGGAAGGCTACATAAAGTTATATTTTGGGTACAAGTAACTTGATAGTGAAAATTCTTGTTAGTAATTTATATTGCCGGTGTATATACATGTCAAACTTTAATTTGGAAGATAAAAAGGACTGATTTTGCTAAGGGGATTCATTAATGATACTTTAATAGTGAAGGATTTGAGCAACGTTTCATCAATAATAGTGATTCTGACGTGGAGTCACTACAAGAAATTCGGGAAAATTCGACTTAGCCATATCGACCAGCGTTTGTCAGTCAACAAAAGATCAAAAAACCATCCAAAGCATATGGAAACTACCAAAAAAATATTTTACATTTTTTTAAAATTACATACCGACCGAAACTGATTGTTATATTGGTCAAACATTTGACCACAATGGCCAGACTTGCTTAGTCAAAGCACTTTTTTGATTATCGACCAATATCGATCGGTAATGTGTATCCACATTTTTAAATATTAATAATTATATTATTATTTAAAATATTTTATAAAACATAGTTGAATTTACCGCCAAAGTCGGTCGGTTATTATAGGAGAAGATTTTACCGACCAACTTTGATCGGTAGATGTAATTTCTGGAAAATAACCGACCAACTTCGATCGATTCATAGGCCAAACATGCTCAAATTTTTGAATCACATTAATATTTACTATCTAAATATTATAAATATAATATGTTAGCACTTTATTTTGTAATACAAATAATGAATACACTAACATATACTATAACAAGCTATATATAGTTAAAGTAGTACAACGAAGTGTTTTTGTGTATATATAGGTATAGCCGCATCTAAGAACGCGAAGTGCTAGGGCCACAAGGTCGGGTTCTTTTGGGGATAGATTTGTGAAGAAGAAATAATCTGATTAGTATATGTAATTGATCATCATCAAATATATCTATTTTTAAATTGATTCATCGACTTATAACTTACTTAGATGCATCGAAGAATATTAAGAACAAAACGTCTTGACCTATTATCGATGAATATTAAAAATAAAACGTCTCGAGCTATATCGATTAATCTATGTAATGTATATTAGTGATGAATGAATAAAATACAGAAGAATACTAAACTTCTTTGACATGTATATATGGATCACAAATTAAATAAACGAACAAAGTTATTAGCATTAGGTAAACGAGTTAACATAACAACCGACTAAACTTATTTAAAATAGAATAATATTGGTTTACCATTTCATCAATTGGTAAAGTTTCATACGTAGTAATGTATGTGATTGATCATCAATTACAATATAATGTATATGTGTGGGTGTGAACTTACTCATTAACTTAATTATAACTTAGAGAATTAACATTGGTAGATGATTACAAAAGGTAAAACGTCTTGACCGATATTTATTAATCTATGTGATTTGTAATTAGTTATAAAATAAATGAATATATAAGACGAAATGTGGAATTCGAATAAAATAAACATCTCGTATATATACCTTTATTTTTTTTAATTATAATTTATTAATTATATATATGTATGAATAAAGTATATGCTTATAATTTATTAAAAGTAATTAGTTAATATAATTATTTATAAAGATTATGCTTATAGTTTAAAATTATTTATAGTAAATATATATATATGTGAATAAAATGTATGCTTATGGTTTATAATAATTTTTAAAGTTTATAATATTTTAAAAAATAATAACAAAAAAAATAATTTTGTTTATTTTGAAAATAAATAACCGACCAAAGTCGGTCGGTTAATGGTCAAACGCAGTCAACGCATGGTCACTTAAGTGTACCGACCAACTATACCAACCGACGTCGATCGGTAACTTTAATTCCATATCACAAAAACGGGCTTTCCCCCTCATTTCTCTTACTCTCTTCTCAAAATTTTCTAACTCTCCACTCCCTTCTCCCTCTCACACACAACACCTTACCCCCCACTCCTTATCTATTTCCCTCACACAATTCTCATTCCCGAGCCCACGTTGCCACTACCCCTCCCCCCCTCTGCTGCCGTTGCTACTGCCGCCACTGCCCCTCTCCCTCCACCTCCTAAAAATTTCAGTTTTTGATTTGAACTTACGTTGTTTGTATAATTTAAATATTTTGTTATTTAGTTATGAATTAGTTAATTATTGTTTATATTGATTGTTTAACTTTGAATTTTACTAAAATCTAGGGTTTGGGTCATGTTAAAATTGAATTGAATTGAATTGATTACCTAGGGTGTAAATTCAATGTTTAAGTTTGTATTGACTTGAGTAGTGTTAGTTAGGAATTAAATTTTTAACTTTGCATTGAATTGTGTTTTTAGGATATGTTCTTGTGAATTAAACTTTTAGGGTATGAATTTAATTTTTAGGGGTAAGTGTTGAACTTTTCGGATAGAGCTTATGTTTTGCGAGGTCAATTGAATTTTTTAGGGTATTAATTGAACTTTTATGGATAAGTGTTGAACCTTTTGGGGTATGAATGGAACTTATTGTTTATGTTTAAATTGGTGGGTTGTAATCAAAACTAAGCTCGTAGATAGGGTGGAAGTCAAGAATTTGTTTGATGTTGCATATCAAAATGATATCTCCAATGTAAACCAAATAGTGGACGATCAGTTAAAAAAAAAAAATTTGGAACATCTTGAAGGCATATTGGAAGAAGTTGATATAAATGAAATAAAAATTATAGAAAATGAGGACGAAGAATAAACTGATGAAATTCAAACAAGTGAAGATAAGGAATTCTCGGACGAGGAACAATAAGTCGACAATGATTAAAAAGTTGGTTTTTTAAAAGCATTGTCGTATTATAACTAGTTTCTTATATGTTTCAATCTAAATATGTACATATTATGCAGATTGCAGGTAAGGGTCAAGGTAACAGTAACCCTACTAATTCTGGGGGTCGAGAAAAGGCTAGGAAGGGAAAGAGGAGGGTAGATCCTGGGGATAATACTAATCTCTTATTTCCACCCTCTTATGGAATGCCTATGTCTTATCCTCCACCACATGGCTATACTGAGCTTCCACAGCGTCACGAGGCCTACACTATCATCCAGACACCGAGTCCTCCATCACAAGGCCATACTCCGACATACGGTCCAGCTGCCTCACAACTGCGTGGATCGCAGCCATATGCATCACAACCACGTGGATCGTGTCCCCACATATCACATCCACATGGATCGGCCATCCATATCAGTCACAACCCCTATTTTCCTCCGGAGGATGTCGCGATGGCACACAGTCTCTAAGACTATTTAGGCCTAATAATTTTGCGGCATAACTGAATATAAAGCTGAACTCAAACCTCATCATCTGAAATAAATAAAAACTGTGATTCAAAATAGTTACAACTCCCAAAACCTTGTAGAAATAAGTCACAAGATCTAAAGAGAAAATGCCAAGTATCTATATACATCAAAGTCTAATGAATATAAAGAATACAACATAATAAAGATAGAAGGGGATTCCGAGGTCTGTGGACGCTGGCAAATGTACCTTGAAGTCTCCACATACGGGATATGCACAAAAAGATGTTCAGAAGTATAGTATGAGTATACCATACAGTACCTAGTAAGTGCCAAGCCTAACCTCAGTAGAGTAGTAACGATGTCAGGTTAGGGCCCTGCTGGAAATAATAGGAAACAAGGCAGAAGATATAATAATATAATGAAATGACTGAGAAGTGAACAATGAGAAATTACAGAAAGATAATAACATGGCAAATAGAGGTAAATAACAGGGGTGCTCCCGAGGTACCGCCTCGTAGTCCCAAAAGTAAATACACGAGAGGGATGCTCCCGAGGTACCGCCTCATAGGTACCGCCTCATAGTCCCAAAAGTAAATACACAACATAGTCACTCCCGAGGTACCGCCTCATAGTCCCAAAAGTAAATATGCAACATGAGCGCTATTGGGGTACCGCCTCGTAGTCCCAAAAGTAAACATGCAACGGGTAACTAATGTGACAATAGTTACAACATTGAATCCTATAGTTAAACACTGAATACAAAATCAAGGAAGCATGTAGTCCAACTAAGCATGTTGACACAAATTCCAAGTAAGAGATAAGACACGTAGACATGTAACATTAGGCTAAACATGATGACTACACATGCTAGAGTAACTCTATTAAGGAATTAAAAAGAAAACCACTTAGCAAGAACCAGATTTTTAACATTTAAACAGGGTACGCACTCGTCATCTCGCGTACATGACCTTCACTTATTGCAAATACCATACCAGTGCCAAAACCTAAAGGGAGTTTCTCCCACACAAGGTTAGACAAGTCACTTATCTCAAATCTCGCTTAATCAATCAATAAGAATGCCTTTCCCTCGACTTTCTGACTCTGAATGGCCCAAATCTAGCAAAAAGCAATTACATACTATAAATATAACTATAAGAAACTAATCTAAATAATAGAATTATGACTTTAACATTGAAAAATCGCCCGAAAAGTCGACACTGGCTCACGTCTCGGAATGCAACAAAAATCACAAAATCCGGACACCCATCCCATAACGAGTCCGACCTCATTTGGCCTTTCAAAACCCAAAAATTGGATCTAAGAACTTTCACCATTTTCCCCCCAGTTTCTCAACCCAAATCCTTAATTAAATGAAGAAATTAATGATAGATTAGTGGAGATTAATCAAAAATGAGTCAAGAATCCTTACCCAAATGGTTCCTTTGAAAATCCCTCAAAATTTCGCCTCATTTCGAGCTCTCTAGGTCCAAAAATAGAGAATGAAATCAAACCCTCAAACATAGGCTTTTTCTGCCCAGCTAAACCGCTTCTACGAAGCCATAGCCACATCTGCGGCTCCGCACCTACGGAACATCCACCACATGTGCGTTCTACACTAAGGCCAGCATCCTCCGCTTCTACGAGAAAACAATCGAAACTGCGCACGCACACCTGCGGAGGAAATGTCGCACATGCGACCAATACCTGCTCTTGTGCTTCCTGCCATCGCATAAGCGACTTTTCTTCTGCAAAGACTTTCCCGCTTCTGCGATCCCAGCGTCCCCCACTCACTACCGCAGCTGCTCCGCACCTACAGCTCGCACCTGCGGCCACACCCATCGCAGGTGCGATCACACCAGAAGCAGCAGTGCTTCAGCAATGCTTAAGGTCCAAAATTGTTCCGGATTCAATCTGTATCACACCCGAGGCCTTCGGGACCCCGTCCAAATATACCAACAAGTTCTAATACACCAAATGAACTTATATGAGCCTTCAAATCACATCAAACAACGTTAAAAACATGAATTGTACATCGATTCAAGCCTAATGAACTTTATAACTTCAAACTTCTACATCCGATGCCGAAACCTATCAAATCAAGTCCGATTGACCTCGAATTTTGTGTACAAGTCATAATTGACAATACGAACCTACTCCAGCTTCCGGAATCGGGATCTAACCCCAATATCAAAAAATCCATTCCCGGCCAAACTTCCAAAAAATCGTCAAAGTTTCCATCTTTCGCCAATTAACGCTGAAATGATCTATTGACCTCCAAATCAACATCGGGGCACGCTCCTTAGACAAAAATCACCCTACAGACCTATTGGAACTATCAAACTCCATTCCGAAGTCGACTTCACACAAATCAAACTATGGTCAATTCCTACGACTTAAACTTCTATTTTAGGGGTTATGTGTCGCATTTCACTCTTAAACCAAAAACCAAACCTCCTGGCGAGTTACGTAGCAACAAAAATGAAATAGAGGGAGCAATAACTAGGGGCTCGGGGCTAATATTCTCAAAACGACCAGCTGGGTTGTTACATCTTACCCCTTTTAAAACAAATGTTCGCACTCGAACGAGTATAGTGAAATACCTGAAGTGGTGAAAAGACGAGGATAACGACTGCACATATCATGCTCCGTCTCCCAAGTCGCCTCCTCGACTGAATGACCACTCCACTGATCCTTCGTTGAAGCGATGCTCTTTGACCTCAACTTTCAAACCTGCCTGTCCAAAATGGCCACCAGCTTCTCAACTAGAGAGTATCCACTTGGACATCTCTGATGAAGATATTGACTATTCTGATAATCAGCCCTCAAGTCTTGTTGATAGACTTTTCGCCCAAGGATTTGAGGGTGAAGAAGATTTTGACCCCCGCTTCTGAAAAGCCACCACTTGCCTCTCTTCCTATGACCTCAGTTACTATTGCTTGTTAATCCTCCTGTTTCTTCTACTCCCTTACCTACAGCTGCCCCAGTTGTCGTTCCTGCCGCTGCTTCTTGTGAAGAAGCCAGACCTTCTACACGGTAGACAAAGTATGAAGAAAGTCTTGATTGAAGTCCTCGATGGTGGGAATTTTTTGAAGAAATCAGGTCGAGCTACTGTATGGTTGAAGCCATTGATTGGCCCATGGAAAGGGAAAAACTTGAATCTCATAGCTCCTTGACTTTAATGAATTATGTCATTCATTCTGCCCCAAGGTATATCCCTATTCGCTTTAAATTCCTTCCTTTTCTTCCATGTTTATAATTTTTCTCCCTTGTCTTTCTACAGATCAATTTATCAGGTATAGAGCTCATGGGGAGGATTTCTTAGACTGATCAATAAGTGATTGAACTGCGCACTGAAGCTGATAATTAGAAGGAACAATTTGAAAGCCTTCAACTTGAAAAGGATGTTCTTGCTGGGGAAAAAGGAGCTTTGAAGCAACAACTGAAGATAACCACGATCGAGTTAGCGTTTTTAAGGCTTCTTCCAATCATGTTAAAAAGGACAAGGATAGATTGGGATCTATCTTCCTTTGCCGAGCAGCACTCAAAGGCAACTGAAGAGATTAGAAGTTTGAAAGAACTTCTAAATCAGAAGGAGGTGTATGCGGGTTATTTGGTGCAGGCGCTCACCCAAACTCAAGAAGATCTTTGTGCCTCTTTTAATAAGATTCAGTTCCTTGAGAGTTCTCTTGCTCCTTTGAAGGCATCCTATGAAGCTTCGGAAGCTGAGAAAGAAGACTTGAGGGCTGAGATAGAACAGTTGGAGAAGGATTATGAAGCTCTTGAAGACAAGCTAACACTTGATGTTAACTGGGCTTTTTTGAATATTCGTCTCAAGACTTTAACCAAGGCTAACTAGGAGGGTTTTGACCTTAATGCTGAAATCGCAAAAGTTAAAGAAGCGATTGAGCAAACTCAGCAACGTCAAAGCTTCTCAACACCCGAGGATAAAAGTTTCAAAGGTGATGGAGATGGACTTACTCCTGGTCAAGCAGATTCCCAACCTTCGTCTTCTCAAGTTGATCCTTCTAACCCCGTTGATGATACTCTTTAGTTTTTGACCTTTTGTCTTAGATGTGACTTTTGTTGGTACTTGTTGAAGCTTTTTCATTTTTGTTTCTAGATGGTTTTTGGAAAGTTTTTCCTTCCCTTTTTGCAGGATGTTGATATAAATATCATTTTGTTGCATATTATGCTTCTTTGCTCTTTAAGTTTTCAAGCTTATACTTGCATTCAGAAATGCTTTAATAGGCCGCGTGTTTAATATGCACGGGTTTTTTTATATAATAAAGGGCCCTGTTATATTAACAACACTAATGAAGATGACGTCTCATCTTCATATTGGTGTAAAGATATGAAGTATGAAGTAATTCGAAAAAATTTTATTTTTGAACTTTCAAATAAGTATTCATGTACAACATTTTCACAAATGCTCTCTTTATAGAAGGTTTATAAGTACGTGTATATTTTCCCATGATTAAATCTATGGCCTTAACCTAAAAGCTCGTGGGAGTTTTCTGTAGGTTCTTCAACTCTTTACTGCCATTCTTTCTGCGAGCTTGAACACTTTGAAAATTTTGACATTTTTTCTTCAAGGTTTTTCCTTTGGCTAAGCTATGATTTTGTGGTGTACATATTATTTCAATGTGTACTTTTCCATATCCATAGTCCCCCCCCCCCAGTGTTTGAGCATTGAAGCATGAGGGCTTGAACACTGGGTCAGCTCCTTACTTTAGTCCTTTCCCTGAAAAAGGAAACACACACTGGACTCGGAGGTAACTTTTTAGATGATGACTACTTAACTCTTACCATTATAATTGTTGTAACATAGACGGGGAATAATTAAGTATTTTGTGTGTTTTTTGGGTCTAATATCATCATTTGGTATGGGCTAGTTTTTACCTATCATCTAAAACGGTTAGTAAAACTTAAACGAACAAAGTAAAAAATGAACTTCTATGACACCTGACCGTGGGTATTAAATTCTTCAGAAGTAATACTTCTTTAAATGGATTGCATTCCAATAGGGTGGTAACACCTTGCCATCCATAGTTTCCAACTTGTATGCTCCTTTTCCAGCAATGCCTTTAACTCTATATGGGCCCTCACAATTTAGACTCAGCTTTCCTGTGTTTGCCGCTTGTGTTGATTGAAACACTTTTTGAGGACAAAGTCCCCAATTTTCCGAATTAATGCTGCTTCTCTTCTCTTTTCTGTCAAATCTAAGTTTATACGAAGTTCTTCTGCGTTTGTCGCTTCATTAGTATGCATGTACGTTGTGCTCGGTTCCCCTATCTCTACTGGAATTAAAGCTTTAGTTCTATATACAGGTGACAATGGGGTTTCCCCTGTGCTTATCTTTACGATCGTTTGATAAGCCCATAATACCCCTGGTAGTATTTCCAACCACTTGCCTTTTGCTTCTTCCAATCGCTTCTTTAGGTTGTTGATGATTACCTTATTTGTCGACTCAGCTTGACCGTTAGCTATAGGGTGATAAGGTGCCAAAGTAATTCGTTTAATCTTCCAACTTTTGAAAAAATCAGTAATTTTCGCGTCAATGAATTGCAGCCCATTATCACAAACGAAATCCTTTGGGACTCCAAATCAAATTATTATATCTCTCCAAATAAAGTCCATAACTTCCTTTTCTCGTATCTGTTTAAAGGCACATGCTTCTACCCATTTCGAGAAATGATCCGTTAGAATTAAAAATACCCGTAACTTTCCCTTAGCTCAGGTAGTGGACCAACGATATCCATCCCTCATTTCATGAATGGTCACGGTGATATGACTAAATGTAGTAATTCTGCCGGTCAATGCATATTATTAGCATTTCGTTGGCACTTTGAGCACCTTGTTATGAAATTTTCTGCTTCATCTTCTATTTTTGGCCAATAGTATCCTGCTTTTATTAGCATTTTTACCAACGATCTTCCCTCAGCATGATTACCATAGTGCCCCTCGTGTACTTCGCTCATTACATATTCTGTTTATGAAGGTCGAAGGCACCGTGCTAAAGGTCCACCAAATATTTTACGATATAAATTCCCCCTTATCAGGCAATATTGAGCAACTTTCAACCGTAGCAATCAGGATTTCTTCTTATCCTCGGGCAAAATTCCATGTTGCACAAAAATTTACAAACTTGTTTCTCCAATTCCAAGTCAAATAATTAAAATTTACCTCATTCTTGGTTTGGTTGAGGGCTGAATGAAACAAGTATACCACAACTGCATTTTTCGCATTTGTCGCATCAGCCACGGATACCAGATTTGCTAATGCATATGTTTCTGCATTTTCTTCCATGGGTATTTGTATAGCTTTCCAAGTTTGGAATCGCCTTAGTAATTCCCGTACCTTTTCTAGGTATTGTTGCATTCGTGTTTCTCTTGACACGTAAAATCCTTGCATTTGGTTTACTACCAGCTGCGAGTCACTTTTGATTATGATTTATTCAATACCAAGCTCTCTCGCGAGCTCCAAACCTGCAATCACAACTTCATACTCTGCCTCATTGTTAGTAATTAGATAATATTTTATTGCCTGTCTTATGACTTCTCCTAAGAGTGGAATTAAAATAATTCCTAAACCTGCTCTTTTAACATTTGAAGAACCGTCAGTAAACAAGGTCCAAGTCCCTGGATTAGCTCTAGTGTAACACTCGAAGCTCTTTTTCTGCTTCAGGAACCAGTTCGAGCTAAAATCTGCTACGATTTCCGCTAGTACCAAAGACTTTATGGCAGTTCTAAGCTGATATATAATATCATATTCACTAAGCTCTATAACCCATTTTGCTAATCTTCCTGATAGTTCTTTCTTTTGTAATATATTCCTTACTGAAAAAGCAGTTATAACATAAATGGAATGACATTGAAAATAAGGTCGTAATTTCCTTGATTCCATAATTAAAGCTAATACAAGTTTCTTTAAATGTAGGTACCGCGTCTCAGCATCTAATAATGATTTACTAACATAATAGATCGGAGACTCCTTACCTTTGTCCTCACGTACTAGTACCGCGCTTACGCCACTTCTGACACATCAAGGTACATGAGCAATCTTTCCCCATCCCTTGGCTTTGCTAATAAGGTTTTTTTTATAAGTACGACCTTAAATCCTTCAGAGCTTCTTAACCTTCGTTAGTCCATTCAAATTGATTTTGGTTTTTCAATATTGAAAAGAATTTGAAATATTTTTTCGAAGATTTGGATATAAACCTTCCAGAGCTGCTACTCTACCTGTTAATCTCTGTACCTTTTTCTTGCTCGTGAGTATATCAGGTATTTCCTCAATTGCATTGATCTGCACGTCATTTAAACTTCAATACCCCTGTTAGAAACAAGAAAACCCAAAATTTTATCTGAAGCAATGCCAAAGGCGCATTTTTTCAAGTTTAACTTCATGTTATACTTGCGGAGAATTTCGAAAGTTTCAGTCAAGTGTTGGAAATGGTCCCCTACCTGTGTTGACTTGACCAACATATCATCTAAGTATACCTCTATGATTTTTCCCAAGTGCTCTTGAAACATTTTGGTCAAATCTCTTGTACGTTGCTCCAGCATTTTTCAAGCACAATGGCACGACTTTGTAACAATAAATCCCCCTGTTTGTAATAAATGAGCTCTTTTCCTCATCTAGAGGATCCATTTTTATCTGATTATAACCAGAATAGGCATCTAAAAAACTTGAAAGTTCATGAACAGCGGTAGAATCAATTAACTGGTCTATATGCAGTAAAGGAAATGAATCTTTAATAAAAGCTTTATTCAAATCAGTATAATCTACACAAACTCGCCACTTTCCATTTTTCTTTGGAACCACGATAATATTAGCTAACCAGTCAGGGTACTTTACCTCTCGTATTCAACCAATTTTCAGAAGTTTTTGTACCTCATCCTGGATTATTCATTTTTAACTGCTCCTTGCTTCATTTTCTTCTGTTTGACAAGTGGGTGCAATGGGTCCTCGTTTAGTTTGTGAGTCATTACCTCCAATAGTATACCTGTCATGTCTGAATGCGACCAAGCAAAGCAATCTACATTAGCACATAAAAATTCAATTAACTTACCTTTCATTTTGGGGCTCAAGTTTGCTTCGCTTTAAGATTTTTTGTCAGGCCAGTGGACAAATAATATTATAGCTTCAAGCTCCTCCGTGGTTGTTTTGATATACTAATTTTTCTCTGGTTCTTGACTCATATCTGGTCTTGAATCTATATCATCTTGACCTCTCGAATTTTCAGTTGAGGTGTGTGTTGCATTATGCTCAACTGAGTTCTTTAATTGCTATTTCGCACTTCAGTCGTTAAATGTTGTACTTGCTATCACCACTGAATTAATATTTCGTGATGCCTGTTGATATTTCTAGATTTGTCAGATTCCCCACTGTGACGGGAACTTGATGACTTGATGCAACGTTGATGGGACCGCATTTATATCATGAATCCATGGTCTTTCCAAGATCATATTATAAGCCATGTCCGCATCTATTACATGGAACTTAGTGTCTTTGATGAAACCTTCTGCAAATGTAGCTAATACGACTTCTCTTTTGGTAATGACACTTGAATTATCGAACCTCGATAGTGATCGTGCTTTTGGTATGATTCGATTATTTGTTTGCATCTCATTTACCACTCTTAGTAGAATGATATTTACTGAGCTACCTAGGTTAATAAAAACTCGTTTAACATTAGTATCATGTACAAGTAAAGATATTACCAGCGATCGTTGTGAGAAATTATCAAGCCGTCCGCGTCTTCGTCAGCAAACATTATGCTGTCTCCTTCCAAAACTTGTCGAACCCGCTACCCATGGGTAACAGAAACCTTTGACGTCTTTTTTGCAGCCGTGTAGGTTACCCCATTAACTTCTTCTCCCCCTAATTATGACGTTTGCTGTTCTTTTTGGAGATGGGGGCTTTGATGGTTCTTGCCTGCTTTTTATGTAAGATTGTTTTTCTTTCTCACTAAACAGATCAGTGAGATAGCCTTAGTTCAGTAGATATTCAACTTCCCCTGTAAGAGCATGCAATATGCTATTCTATGGCCATGATCGTCGTGAAACTCGCAACAAAATTCCTGATTCCTTTTGCTAGGATCTGACCTCATTTCTTTCGGCCATCTTACCTTGTTGTCCATTCCTCTCAGAACAGCCACCAATTTGGATGTACTAACTTTAAAACTGTAATCTCCTATTTTTGCTTGAGAGTTTAAATCATTGCCTCGTGTGCCACGTTCCTTTTGGAATCGAGAAGAGGAACTCGTCTCCTTTTGTCTCGATCTTGAATCAAACTGTGAATTTTCTTATTTAGATCAGGAATCTCGTCCCGCGTGTCCCATGTACGGATCGTACCTGTTCCTACTGGACCTTCTTTCTGATTCTGAGCGTCTAGATGTTGGTCTCTCTTCTACCCTTGGTTGAGTAACTGTGACTTCTTCTATTTGCAACTTCGTGCTGTATCGATCGTATACATCGTTCCAAGTAGTTGTAGGAAAATCCTACAAACTCTCTTTCAACCTCCTCGTGGCTTCTGAACTTTTCTCATTCAATTTAGTTGTGAACACCATAGCCGCCCAGTTATCAGGTACTCGTTGCAGCATCATCCTCTCACGTTGGAATCTATCTAAGAATTTCGTGAGCAACTCCATACTTCCCTGTTTAACTTTGAAGATATCTTCTATCCTTTTTTCTACTTTTTGGGCCTCCGAATGTGCTTCTATAAATGAATCTACAAGCTTAGTAAAAGAGTCAATAGAGTTTTCAGGTAAAAGTGAGTACCGTGTTACGCCCATTTCATGAGAGTTTGGCCAAATTTTTGACCAAGACTGATTCAATTTCCTGCTTGGTTAAATCATCGCCTTTGAGCCCTGTGGTGAATGTAGTAATATGATCTCGTGGGTCGGATGTCCCATCATATTTAGGGTTATCAGACATTTTAAATTTTTTGGGAATTGGTAAAGGTGCTGCACTTGGCTTCCAGGACTGTTGTGAATATTTGTCAATATCCACACACTTGATTACTGGAGGCACGCCAGGTATTTGCTCTATACGCTCGTTTTGCTCCGTGAGCTGTTTCTGCAAAGTTAGTATTAAACTTTGTAAATTGGAATTATTCGGTGTACCTGATCCTCCATCTCTGGATTCGTTTGGCAATTCTCCACTTCCAAAGTTGTCAAGCCCTGAACGCAGATTTTCCAAGATAGTATTTACTGGTGGAGTTTGCGCAAAGTTGGGCAATCTATTCGCAAAAGTCCGTAGTGCTTCATTCACGTGTTGTGCAATCAAGTGCTTCAAAGTATCTTGATCGTTAGTTTGTTTACCCGCTTGTTGCCTATCAGTGCGAGTAGCAAACCTTTTAGGTGAACTTTCTCGTGAATGTTGTTGAATAACTGTGGGTGTATGCTGTGGTGGAGTTCCATCTTGTTGATTCATTTGATAAATTTCATTTGCAGTAGACATGTTTTGTTGCTAAAAAATAAAATTTTGAAAGTGAACAGATAATCAAAGTCCCGGTAACCATACCAAGTTGTTTAACCCAAAATTATTTTTTATGGTCAAAGCTAATATTAAGAAAATCAGTTACTAAGAACCAAAATTTCCCACTTTCTTGATAATATAGGAATAAAGTAAATAATTGAAATAATAAGTAAGAGAAGAAAGCTTATTGTTGATTGCTAATTTTTCCCACAATTATGGATTGTAAATCTTGAACCAAATAAAATAAAGAGACAGATTGCATATATTTTGAGATATTCAGATGATTGTAGAAAATGTGGTATGAGTCCTTATATAAGGATACACAAGTGTAACGGTTCCCTTACTTAATTCTGACTCGTTAATGGCATTAATTGCCTTGATTGCCCATTACCAAATTTACTTGTAACGGTTATAGTAATAATAGAGGATCACTCGTAATCAAAGCTAATGTTGATTCCCCAACAGATTCGTGAATCTTCCCTTTTATAGTCTTCATACATCTCGTGCATATTTCTTCTTTTCTGGCTGTTAGTTCCGGTACCTCCTCTAATAAGACACCATGAGTATTTTATATGTGCCTTTCTGTTTTTCTTTATTGACCCAATTATAAGTGCCGCTTGTCACTTCGCTGTTGGTCCACGTGTCATGCCTTTTTTCCACAAATACAGAAAGAGTGCCACGCAAATTTAGTTGGTTTGTTCCCAAAGTTCTTTTTATATACGGAAAATGGCAAATATATCCTCGTACTATGAGAAAAGGTTTAAATACATCTTTCGTTATACTTTTGATCCAAATATACCTTTGCCGTAATACTACTATTGGTTAAATATACCTATCGTCCGTTAAGTTTGTCCAAAGTGGACATCCAATCCTATGTGTCACTAATATTTGATAAGGTAGATATCACGTGCCATGCGGCCACCTCAACACCCTAACCCATTTTACCTCTTTCTTTTATTTTCTTTTTCCATTATTAAAATTTTCTTTTCTTTCATCACCATTACCACCGCCACCGTGAACAATGTTATATTTCATTGCTATCATCACAAGAAAAGCCACTTAGAGAAAACGCACACTTAATATGTGCAATGGAGCTGAGGTGGCATGGTGATCTTCCGTCGAAGAATTCAGGAAGAAATCGAACCTCACTTTTCATGTATGCTATTCCACGGAAACCAACCTAAAAGAAAAACATTGGTATATCAATCAATTAATTAATTGATCACTCTATGAAATATGGGAGGAACAAAAAGTAGCTGAAGAGTAGATGAGACTTACGGGAGTAGCTGGGGATATAAATATAGCCAGGCTCAGTAAGGCGGGAAGAGAGGGTAGCGGGAGTCACGTCTTTGAAATCGATGGCGGAGGCGGTGATTGGGTTTGGCGGGGATTCCAGTTGCTGGGGACGCTTTGGGGGCAAAATTCAATTTGAGGTTGTTGTGGTTGTGGCTGTGGCTGTGGCTGTGACGGTGTTTGTGGCGGTGGTTGTAGCTGTGGCTGTGCCGGTGGATGTAACGGTGTCTGTGGATGAAGGTGGCGGAGAGGTTGTGTCAGACTGGGATTAGCTGCTGGTGACTTGATGTCGCCGGTTTCCACCATGTTCAAGTTTCGGAGCTTCTGGGTATTTTTAGGAGATTACACGCACTACGGTCCACGTCAGCTACTATATATGGCATTATAAGGTTTTATACTATAAGCTCCGTTTTGATTTTTATTTTGAGAAAAGAAATTGTGTTTTTAGTTTCTCAATAATAATTAACAGAATGGTGAAAAAATTAACAGATTTTCTTGTGTCTTATACGATTGAACATAATTAACATTTTTCCCTCGACAAATACATATAAAATAGAAGAGAAGGGTAAAATGGGTTGGGGCATTGAGGCGGCATGTCACGTGATATCTACCTCTGTCACGATCCAAACTAGAGGGCCATGACTGGCACCCGGGCCATACTTGCCGAGCACCAACGCACATTTTATCTAACTTTTGTCATTATCTATAAAGGCCGATGAGATCAGTATAAATGGTAGACATGAATCCTAAACAACGAACAATGGCAGGTAATGGCATGAACATATATGTCATGAGCCAACAAGGCTGTCATGAAGCTACGTAGAAGGTACGAGCTGACAATCTGCCATGAGAGACTATACAACAAAAATTAGTCGACAAGGCAATCCAAACTATATATGAGTTGACACATGTCTATGAGCCTCTAAAGAAACATAAGTGATGCAACATTGCCGGAACAGGGCCCCGACATACGCATACGCCTATAACAAAAATGCATACCAAGACCATGGCAAGTCCGGAGAAGGGATCTCGCCAATAACCGCTGAACTGGGCAGCCTACTGTGGTGGGGGAGCTTCGCCTACCTGTCTATCGGGACCTACAGCAAGACATGCAGCGTCCACAAATAAATACTGAGTATGTAAGGCAGAAAAGCATAAGTAAGAATAATAATGTAAAAAGGGATAGAGAATATATAACCTGTAACATCTAGGTACCTCTGAGGGCTACTGATATGAATGCATGATGCATATATATATACATAAACTTTTAAAACATACGCCTCTGTGGGCATTATTATCATCATATCGTACCCGACCCTAATAGGCTCGGTAAAACGTACCTGGCCATCATAAGGCTCGGTAGAATCAAACCTGGTCACGTGGAGCTCGGTAAAACCCAACTTATCAGTGGTTGCACAATAGGTGTCGTACCCGGCCGACTATAGCACGGCTTGGTAGAGTAAAATAGATACATATATATGATGCGTGCTGGACTCATTGGAATCACATTTTGAACCTTTCGGAGTGACGTAAGGTCTGTATCCTCCGTACACGTTTATTAGGATTAACTCTTCATTAAGAAGCTTATAAGAATCAGGAAGTACCAACAACATTGATAACATAAGAATAAGAGAAGTAACATCAACATCAAGCATTCCATGAGAAAGGAAACAATGTAAGTACTGCTAGCCTCTAAGAGTGGAGTATCTTAGGAAGCTCGTTCATTACATTACGCACAATCAAAGTCGTGCAAAAGAAGGAAAGGGATAGCCTCACATACCTTGTATATACTGCCCAATCTCAAGCTATGAAAATGACACGACTCCTTAGTTTACAATAAGAGAAATGACACTATCGTTATCGTTTAAGCGTCGTAACTATTATGTATCAACCGTAAACTATTTTACAATGAAACAGACAGCACCTCCCCTATTTATATGACTTCCAACAATTTAAAACAATCACCAAATAGCCCAAACAACATCAATAATAATCATATTGAGCCTCCCAAAACAGTCCACCAACCAACAACATTACTAGCAAGCCTTTCGACATATATGTCACAAGTTCTAGCTTCAACGACTTAGCCGTAACTTGGATAATCTTAAATACATGTAGGGTAAGAGGTTCCTTACCTTTAAACAGAAAGAAAAACTCCAATTTGACCTTAATTGACCACGAAATATCCCTCCAATGTTGCCACAAGAACAAGAAAGCGAAGCTAGCAATCAATTAGGGTTTTTCGGCACTAGAATCACTTTAGAAGACTTGAAATCACCTAGGATTGATATTAAATCTTGGGAGTATTTTACATAACATAAAAAACTTAAAACAACCTCCCACATAAGCTGGAACAACACAAATCAGCAACAACAAGAAGAACAAGAAACTTACTAGCGCCACAGGATTTCCGACACTTGATTTGTGTTGCTTGCCCTTTGTTTTAGTCTTGGATCATGAGAGAACCTTGATAGAGTGTTCTTAGGGTTCTAAGGTCTGCATATACTGAAACATAATGACTTAAAATGGGGTTGAGGTGTGTTATGTACATTTACAAGTCTTAACTGCCTATGTAGGCCCCACCGAGAGCTGCTTGGCGCAGTCTCGTGAAAACGCGAATATCTCTCAACTCGGAGATCGTATCGACAAACGGTTTAATACGTTAGAAACTAGACTCATAGAACTTGAATTTGGTGGGTGGATCACCCCGTAATTCCAAGTAAATTGGGAGAAAATCTTGGTGACATTTGACCTAAAGTATGAGTAAAATTATGAACGTAAGTTGCAACAACGCTTGTCGACTTTTGTTTCACAACTCGTTTGACTTCAAGACTTATGAAACGGATATTATATGATTAAAATACCTTAAAACATAAACTCTTGTTAATATTAGTCACCACTGGATTTACCCGAAAATACGAGTTACAACATCCTTGATTCATTTAACTTGTAGTACTTGTTAACCACTCGTATACATACTTGTATCATCTAAGACCAATAGGACTAAATTCTTATCATCTCAAAGATAATCTCTTCTCGGACCTACGTAGAATAACTTACGGCGTAAGCTAACATATGCAAATATGGGTTATAACAACCTCATTAAATATTAGCGCCACATAGGATTGGATATCGACCTTGGACAAACTTAACGAACGAGGGGTATATTTGAATCAATAGTATTACAGTAAAATATATTTGGACCCAAAATATAACGAAAGATATATTTAAGCATTTTAGCATAGTACATGGGTGTATTTGATCCTTTTCCGTTTCATATAATTGGTCAAAGATGATCCTATTTTATTCCCAGCCACCTATATCATTCTCACATGGACTTTGGCCCAATTTACTAAACCCAAGCATCCCTTTAAGTCTAAAAATATGGATGCCCCATCCATGATGTAATATTAAAATTAGCTGTGGTTCTTCACTTACAATATTCTTTTAAGACCACATTCTTTAATATGTGGAGCATCAATTTATTAAAACAACTTTTTTACAAATATATTTGCCCAAAACCAAACACTTGCTGAAAAAAGATAATCATTTCAAACCTGTACATATTCCACCAAACACCCTATTTTAAACAAGCCTTATTAGACCCCTGTACATGTTAGTTGTCTTATTTAGTCATTTTTTTTCGTCGTATAGAGTGCCCTTATTTATTCAAGTTCCAATTCTCAATTTTTATATCTCATACACACTTATGTTTATAAACCATTAAAATGATGGTACAGTCAACATGAAAAATAGGTCATTTCAACTAAGTATGTTTAGTTACTTATTCAATATATAATTTAGTTTGTATCCATTTGGAACCCTTTCAAAATATCGAGATAAAGGCGTGGGACACCCCTTGAAACCCTTATAAAATATGAGTACTCCTCTAGTTTAAGTCAGATTAGTAAGAATTTTGGCTAGGACATTTAGCTTGAATAACAAAATGAAATATAACTATTCTAAGAGGACATAAGGTTACATCACTTGGGGAGAGGGAGTAGGCTAAGCCAATTTGCATCACTAGATTAATAAATCGTTAGTAATTTCCAAACTAAAGTAACGCTTACTTTGCTCTTACATTTTTGCTTTATAAAAAATTATACACTGGAGCAATGCTATTATTGCTAATGCTACCATTGGGCCATTGCTTTTGAAGCTCTCAACTCAACAAATGGCAATTGTCCCGATCCAAAATTTCTATCATAGTTGTGATGACACCTAACACTGCTTTCTAGGCAAGCCAACAATCAGTATGAAATAGTCTCAACATCAAAATAACATAAATAGTTGAAGTAACGATACAATTGAAAATCATCCCAAAATCTGGTGTCATCGAATGCATGAACTCTATAGAATAAGTAAATACAATGTCTGAACAAAAATACAATTCTGTCTAAAAGACTAAACAGTTATAACATGACATAAAGAGGGATGGCCTGCGAACGGAACAACAGTGCTACCTCGAAATCTCCAACTAGCCCGGATCCGGCTCACGGGCAACTACCACGATCATCAACACCTGAATCTGCACATGAAGTGCACAGTATAGTATGAGTTTAACCGATCCCATGTACTCAATAAGTAGCAAGCCTAACCTCAGGCTGAAAGTAGTGATGAGTTTGGCAATGTCCAATTACTTTTTAACAGCCAACAACAATAATAACAACATAATAGTAGCAAAAGGGAATCTCTCAACCAGTGCAAACATGTAAACATGGTACAAGAATCACGAAACACATCCATATATGAAGGAAGATAGGAGGACTCATATTGGTAAGTAGGACCATATCAAAATAATACTGATGTTTCTCTATGAAAAATATAAACTATTCTTGTAGTGACATCATTTGGTGCAGTGGCCTCAACCCTACCAGGGGAAAGAATATCAACGGGCCGGTCCTTCCCCTCTAGGACCCCCTCTACCCGCCTATTCTCCAACTATAAATGGCTGTGCAAGGTGGAGTAGCAACTAGAATGGAGACTATAGCCTGAGTGCCCTGATGAAATCCACCTCTCCCGAGTCTGGGACAACCCCTCATAATGTGTCTAGTATCGCCACGCTCATAAAAACCCCCTCTGTGGGAGTGATTATTGGTGCTGAGTTTGTGCCGGATAACTGGAATAACTGGTGTAGGAACCCTGTGCAGGAGATGTACTAAAAGATGAATGCCTCATATGAGTCCCTGAGGTCCCTGACTAGCTGGAGCACCATGACTAGTCTGAAGTGCGGACTGGACTGGCCGGCTGACTGAGCCTCCGCCATGATGGGTCAGAGCTGAAGAGTAGAATCCACTGAATCCTCCAAAAACTTGAGACCACTTGACCTCCTTATCCTCACTCTCCTCACCCCGAATATGCTTTAACCTCTTGGCAATCTCCACAACCTGCTGAAATGGAGTATTAATCTCCAACTCTCGAGCCATGCTGAACGTAAGACCATAACTAAGCCCCTCGATAAATCTGTGGACTCGCTCTCTAAAGGTAGAAACCAAAATAGGCGCATGACGTGATAACTCATTGAACATGATGGCATATTCCGACACCGTCATAGTGCCCTGATGCAATTGCTCGAACTCTGTGCGCCATGTATCCCGAGGGTCTGGGGAACAAACTCCCTCAAGAATATCTTTAGAAACTGAGTCCAAGTGAGTGGGGCTGCATCATATGGCCTACCCTCCTCGTAAGCCTGTCACCACCTATATGCTGCTCCTAACAGCTGAAATGTAGTAAAGGCTACTTTGCTCACCTCCACAATGCTCATGGTATAGAGAATACAGTGACACTTGTCTAGAAAACCATACGCCTCCTCAGTCACTACGCCACTATAAGTAGGAGGGTGATACTTCTTGAACCTCTCAAGTTTCAGGTGCTCCTCCTCAAATGCATGTGGTTTGACCTCAGGCTGAACCGCGATAACGGGCTGTACTGACACCACACCCGGAATATGACCAACATGAGCCTGCAGCTCTAGAGTACGGGCGACGGGAGTCTGAGTTCCTCCTGCAATCGGTGAAGTAGCTGGTGCAACTGGGATCAATCCCGCCTGAGCCAATGTACCAAACATGCTCAGGAACTATGTTAAAGTTTCCTGAAGTCCAGGGGTAGCAACAGGCGCCTCCGGTGCCTGTCCCCTGACCGGAGCTACTGGTAGCTCCTTAGCTGATGCTCAGGCGGATGCTCTAGTTGCGGCACGTTCCCCTCCTCTACCTCTACCTTTGTCCCGGCCTCTCACGGCTCTATCAGGAGGCGGGGGTGTCTGCTTAGCTGATCCGATAGTGCGTGTCCTCATCATCTGTGAGGGAATAGAAGTACAAAGGCTCAAACTCCGAAATAAACAAATCCGCACGATAGGAATGAAGGAAGTGGAATTTTCCAAATAGTTCCGTAGCCTTTCGAAGATAAGTACAAACGTTTCCGTACCGATCTGCAAGTCTCCACTAAATTTGCTCGTGACTCATAGAACCTAAGAACCTAAGACTCTGATACCAACTTGTGACGACCAAAGATCTTCCCTTAAGCATCATTATGTCACCTAGTCTCTAAGACTAGGTAAGCCGGTTACTTGCAACAGTTAAACCAGTCAAGCATGATATTTTAAAGAAGAGTTTAAAATATATACGAAATAAAGGTGATACAAGTCTATGCGACAATAATCACATTAATCCTCCAAAGACTAGGTAGTACAGAGTCATGAACTCTAGATGGATACATAGAAATGTCTCAAAAACAAAATACAATAATGATCGGATAACAGAGTAACAATACAATCAAAAGGAAAAGGACTCCAAGGGATTGCGATGACCAAACAACTCTACCTTGAATTCTCGCGATCAAGAAGCTAACTCTGCCTAAGTCCGTTATCTCCAATACCTGGATCTGCACAAAAATATGCAGAAGTTAGTATGAGTATACCACGGTAGTACCCAACAAGTATCAAGACTAACATCGGTGGAGTAGTGTTGAGGTACAGGTCAAGACACCTACTAGATATAATAACATGTGCAGAATATCAGTTTAAAGGTAATAATGGAATCAAGAAACAGTAATAAACACGTGGTAAAGCAGTAAAGTAATCAGAACACTGTTTAAGTACCAACGAAACTAAATAAGGAAAACAAATGATAACCAGATAGTCAAGCTGTTCTAACAAGTGTTCATAACAAAATTACTCCGAGATACCTCATCTCATAATCAAAAGTCACACATACTAAATCACCAATTAGCTTCTCGTGGCATCTCGTGCCCACATTATAAGTCACTACCGCACAGACAACTCACATACCAATACCTCAGTCCGCCCGTCATGGTCACAGGCTCACTATCATAATCCGCCCAGCGTGGTCACAGGCTCATAATCACAATCTACGCTGGGTGGTCACATGCTCAATATCACAATAAAAGAAGATATACAAGAATACATCTACAGGATCAACGAATGTCAAGTTTCATATTCATGAATTGGTATAACTAGTATGTTGCGGTGTATGCATGTGCGAGTGTACTTTTACAGTCCAAGTTAGGAAGTAATATCAAAGACATCGAGTAGCTTATTGAAAACAACACAACAAGTCCCCTAAGGTGTATGACACACACAAGAAAAATTATACCATCACATGAATATCATCAACGTTATGCCTCCAGGCTGTCGCATATCATCCCTGGCATAGCCACCCTTATCTCTCCATATTGACAATATCATAATAGCTACCCATATCGCTCCATCCCATCAATAACAGTGAGATGCCACCCTCATGCACCGCATAGCAACAATCAAGCCACACAACAAATTCATATGTGCTAACATCATCACAACTCGACATATCAACTCATACCAGAAGTGCCCATAGGCCACAACCTTTCCAAAACAACAATACCAATATCACCAACACATAGCCCACTGCTCAACCACGATGTATACAAGAATCTCAATAACAACAAAATAAAACGGGGAAGATAACTCAAAAATGAAAAATACTCCCTTAAACAACAACATTAAGTTAAACATGTTAGTGGCTTTTAATAACATCAACATCATTTATTGGCTTAAGAATAAACTCAATAATAAAGGCATTTTCATGAAACGCAACTTCAAATTCTAGTGTACAACATAAGCTTACAAGAAAGATTGAATTAGAAACTATGTCTAAATGCATGAGAATAACTCAACAATGAAGGAATATCATGTAATAGCAACTTCAAATAAGAATCATTCAACAATAAAAGAGGTAACAACTTCAAATAAGCATATAAGGGTAAACATAACATGGAGGATGTAACATGCTATGACAACTTCGATTAATGCATGAAAGAAGCCTAGGAGTCTAACAGATCAAATACCAAATATAAGCCCGAGTACGCACTCATCACCTCATTTACACGTCTGTCACATAATTCAAATAATACGATCAACCTAAATCCTAAGGGGTAGTTCTGTCACACAAAGTTAGGCTAGATACTTTTCTCAAAGAAGCTAATCAATACTCTAAAAAGCCCTTTCCCTTGTGAAACAACCTCCGGATGGCCCCAATATAGCCAAAATAACTTAATATCATAAATAACAGCCATAGAAAATAATTTCGGATAATAAAGCTTCGATCTTCAATGAAAACCAAAAAGTAAACAATGGGCTCGTACCTTGGAAGTAATATCAAAGACATCGAGTAGCTCATAGAAAACAGCACAACAAGTCCTGTAAGGTGTATGACACACACAAGGGAAATCATACCATCACACGAATATCATCAACGTTATGCCCCACAGGCTGTCGCATATCATCCCTGGCAGAGCCATGCTTATCTCTCCATATTGACAATATCATAATAACTAAACGTATCATTCCATCCCATCAACAACAATGAGATGCCACCCTCATGCTCCGCATAGCAACAATCAAACCACACAACAAATCCACATGTGCTAACATCACAACAACTCGGCATATCAACTCGTATCACAAGTGCCCATAGGCCATAACCTTTCCAAATTAACAATACCGATATCACCACAACACATAGCCCACGGCTCAACCACGTTGTGTACAAGAATCTCAATAGAAACAAATTGAAAGGGGAAATATAAATAAACAATGAAAACTACTCCAATAAACAATAACTTCAATTAAAACAGGTTAATGACTTTCAATAACTTCAACTTCAATTAATTGCTTAAGAATAAACTCAATAATGAAGGTATTTCTATAAAATGGAAACTTTAAATTCTAGTGTACAACATAAGCTAACAGTGAAAGATATGACATAAAATAGCAACTGCGTCTAAATGCATGAGAACAACTCAACAACGAAGGGATATCATGTAATAGAAACTTCACATAAGAATTATTCAATAATAAAAGAGGCAACAAATTCAAATAAGAATATAAGGGTAAACTTAACATGGATGATGTAGGATGCTATGACCACATCGATTAATGCATGAAAGAAGCCTCGGAGTCTAATCGGTCAAATACCACATATAAGCCCGAGTACACACTTGTCACATCGCGCACACGTCTTTCACATAATTCGAGTAATACAATCAACCTAAATCCTATGAGGTAGTTCCCCCATACAAAGTTAGGCAAGATATTTATCTCAAAAAAAGCTAAATGAATACTCTAAAAATGCCCTTCCCGTGTGAAACCATCTCCAGACAGCCCCAATCTAGCCAAAATAACTTAATATCATAAATAAAAGCCATTGGAAATAATTCCAAATAATAAAGCTTCGATCTTTAATGAAAACCAACAAGTCAACCCAAAAGGTCAACCCCGAGCGCGCACCTCGAACTCCGACAAAATTAACAAAATCTGAACACCCATTATGATAAGAGTCCAACCATACCAACATCATCCAATCTCGCCCTTAAATCGGCCTTCAAATAATCATTTTATTTTTTAAAAAAGTCTTACTAAAATCCCCAAATTTCCCAACTCAAATCACTAATTAAATGATAAAAACAAGGATGAAATCATGACATATAACCAAATCCGAGTCAAGAATACTTACCCCAATCTAAAACATGAAAATTCCCTCTAAAATCATCCAAATCCGAGATCTCCAACCCAAAAAGTGATAAAATAACAAAATCCCTCGAGATAGAGTGAATTTAAGTCTGCCCAATGGTTCTTTTTCGCGATCACGGAACAAGCTTCACGATCGCGAAGCACAAATTCACTGCCCAGAGAAAAATAAGCTACGGGTTCGCGGCACATACCTTGCGAATGCGATGAACATTGCGGCCAACCTTCGCGAATGCGTCCAACACATCACGAACACGATGAGTAATGACACTTGCCCCCAGCTTCCTCACGCGAAAGTGGAACCAAAGATGCGAACGTGGACAACAACCAGCTGAATCTTCGTGAATGCGTATCCATAGCCGTGTCCGCGATGAAAGAAATCACTCAGCTCCCATATTCATTACGCGATCATGGCTTCATCTACGCGATCGCGAAGATCAACTGAAAGACAAGAAAACCAGCAACTCCAAACTAGCGCGAACTGGTCCGAAACACAGTAGGGGCTCTCGGGACCCCATCCAAATACACCACCAATCCCAAAATATAATAGGGACCTACTCGAGGCCTCAATTCACACCAAACAACATCAAAAATATGAATCGTACCTCAATTTAAGCCTAATGAACTAATGAACTTTCAAATTCTACAAATCACACTGAAACACATCAAACCAACCTGGAATGATCTCAAATTTTGCATGTAAGTCGCAAATGACACAATGGACCTATACCAAATTCCAGAACAGAAATCTGAGTCTGATATCAACAAAGTTAACTCATGGTCAAACCTATCGACCTTCCAAACCTTCAACTGTTCAACTTTTGCCAAAATGCACCAAATCAACCCACAGGCTTCCATATCAAAATCTGGATATACGTCTGAGTCCAAAATCACCATACGAAGCTTTTGGAATCATCAAAATACCATCCTGAGTTGTCTACACAAAAGTCAAACTCTGGTAAACTCTTAGCACTAAAGCTTCAAAAACAAGAATCATTCTTCCAAATCAATCCTAAATCGCTCGAAAACCGAAACCGATCATACAAACAAATCATAATACATAATATAAAGCTTCTCAAGACCTTAAACCACCGAACGATATGCTAAAGCTCAAAATGACCGGTCGAGTCATTACAAAGAACCTCTTACCTTGGAAATTATGAAATATTAATGAACAGTAGTTCCGTGTTTTCTCGACCTGTATGTATTTTCGTGAATGAGGTAGTTTCTATATTCTTATGGGATCGGGTTGTTCTCTCGGCAAGATTGCAAACTATTCTTATGGGATTGGGTCATTCTCTTCGACAATATTGTGAGTTATTTTTATGGGATCAAGCCGTTCGCCTCCGCAGTATTGTGTAACACTATTCCTATGGGATCGGGCCATTTGCCTCGACAGACTCGTGCATATTACTTGAGATTTGATTTGGTACTGATATCAATTGATTTTTGCCTTCGAGGCTGGTTATGTTTTTTTATTGATCCATAATAATTCATGTTTGAAAATTTATTCTTAAAGCTTATCTATCTCATTCTACTTTATGTATTTTATTATTTTGACCATTAGTAAGTGTCAAGTGGACCCCTCGTCACTACTTCTTCAAGGTAAGATTAGATACTTACTTGATACGCATTGATTTATGTACTCATACTACACTTCTGCACTGATTGTGCAGTTACTGAGACAGGTACTTCCGGTGGTCATACGGGTGCGTAGATGCAGTACACGAAGACTTAGTGGTGAGCCGCCTTCCATGCTTTGACCTGCAGCACCTAGAGTCTCACTTATCATATATATTATTTCTATCTATTTTATTTGAGACAATAATCTTAGTGGTATTGTATATTCTCTAGATTGCTGATGCACTTGTGATACCGAGTTTCAGGGATTTCTAATGGCTATTCATAGTTGTACTTATTATTATTATCACTTTGTTTTATGTATTATTTGTACTCGATATTTTGGTAAAGAAGTACGTACGATTCCATGAGCTCTAGATTTAAATCTGTTTGTTTAATGGAAATTCTGATTTTAAAAGTTAAAAAGACAATTAAATTGGAGGTACACAAGTTGGCTTGCCTAACAACATTATTGGGCGGCATCACAACCTATTATGGTATTTGGATTGTGACAGTTTGGTATCAAAGCATTAAGTTCACATAGGTCTCACGAGTCATGAGCAGGCCTCGTAGAGCTTTACGGATCGGTGCGGAGACGTCCATACTTATTTGCGAGAGGTTATAGGGTGTTTGGAAACTTTTCTTTCTTCATCTCTTCTCATGTAGTTGATGTTGTGCTAAATATCTTTCTCTTATTCTCTCACAAATGGTGAGAACGCGTACGACGGCTGTGCCCGGTTGTAGAGTGGCTGCACCCCTGGTTGTTAGAGACAGAGGTAGAGGCCGAGGGAGGGACACAACTCTTGCTAGAGGACGAAGGTGTCCTAGAGTTACTCCTATAGTATCACCAGTGAATCTGGTGGAGGATCCTGTTATTGAGGAGCAGGATGAGGCACCTGCAGTTGAGTCGGCCCTAGTAGATTTTATGACCCCATTGGGATTTCAGGAGGTCATGGGTCGTATTCTGCATTTTATGGATTCTATGACCCAGGCTGGTGTATTTCCAACAGATCCAACCATATTTTAGCCGGGAGGGGGAGCATAGACCCCTACCGCTCATGCTCAAAGGAATGCTACAGCCGTTTATCATAACCCAGGTGCACAGTTAGACCAAAGACCAGACCAGCCACGACCATTGAGGAGAAGAAGTGGCTGGATAGATGGACTAGGCTTCAACCTCCTGTCTTTAGCGGTGAGCGGTCAAACGACCCATAGGATTTCAATGATCGTTGTAGGGAGATGATGCATGATATCGGAGTAGTGGAGTCCAAAGGAGTGGACTTCGGCATATTTTGGGTAAAGGGAGAGGCCCGTAGATGGTGGTAGTTTTATCTACATAGCAGGCCAGCAGGTTCATCTCCCTTGACATGGAATCGATTTACACACCTGTTAGGTGTCTGTGACCGACTATGAGACGAGATTCACTTACTTATCTCATCACGTAGCTCTCATGCTCCCATAGATGCAAAGAGGGTGCAGAGGTTTACAGCAGGGTTGCGCCTTGAGATCCAGGTTTCTATGGCCCGGGAGGCAGAGATGGGGACTCCATTCTTCTAGGTTATGGAGATAACTCAGAGGATCGAGCGTATCCTCAACTAGATCAGAGAGTTTACGTCGAGGGATAAGCGACCTCAGCATTTTGGTGGATTCAGTGGCGCACCGTCTGGGGCCAGGGGTTAGTTTATGAGGGGCCATCCTAGCAGGCCCATGCATTCATCACCACAACCTGCTCGAGGTACTACAGTGCGACCCTACTTTAGTGATATTCTAGAGAGTAATTACCGCCAGCTAGCTATTCAAGGTTCATCTAGCAGGCATTCAGGGTTAGACTCAAAGTCAGTAGTTCTCCTTTCAGAGAGGTTGTTTTGAGTGCAGGGAGTTGGGCCACATAAAGAGGTTTTGTCCCAGACTTCAGGGTAGGCAGCGCAACAGGACCATCGGCCCATGATTACTGCTCTAGCTGCCACACCGCCCATCCGACCAGCCAGAGGCGAAGGGCAGGTGGGTAGGGGTCGCCCTAGATGTGGAGGCCAGTCAGGTGGCGCTCTGGCTAGATTCTACGCCTTTCCAGCCAGACCATAGGTAGTTGCCTCCGATGCAGTGATCACATTTTGTCTGCCGTAGGGATGCTTGGTACTATTTGATCGAGGATATACTTATTCTTATGTCTCTTCTCTATTTGCTCCTTCTCTGGATGTATCTCGTGAGTCCTTGGGTGTTCCTGTATATGTGTCCACACCGTAGGTGATTATATTGTTGTGGATTAGGTTTACCGGTTCTGTGTAGTGACTTTATATAGTTATGAGACCAGATCTTATATTTTATTGCTCGATATATTGACTTCGAGGTTATCCTGGGCACGGATTAGTTGTCTCCGTATCATGCCATTCTCGATTGCCATGCCAAGATTGTTACCTTGGTGATGCCTAAGTTGCCTAGATTGGAGTAGAGAGCTTCATTTCTTGGTACTTCTAGTCGGGTTATTTCTTTCTTGAAGGCTCGACATATGGTCGAGAAGGGTTGTTTGGCCTATTTGGCCGTTGTTCGAGATACCACTATAGAGACTCCCACAATAGATTCAGTGTCTATGGTGATGGAGTTTTTTGATGTATTTCCTGTTGATCTACTAGGTATTCCACCGGATTGGGATATCAATTTCGGCATTGATTTAGTACCCGGCACCCAGTCCATCTCTATTCCGCCTTATCGCATGGCTCCAGTGGAGTTAAAAGAGTTAAAAGAGCAGCTTCAGGAATTGCTCGAGAAAGGATTCATCAGGCCGAGTGTGTCGCCTTAGGGTGAACGAATATTATTTGTGAAGAAGAAGGATGGGAGTATGCGGATGTGCATTGATTACCGCCAGCTGAACAAAGTCACCATCAAGAATAAGTATCTGTTGCCGTGCATTGATGATTTGTTTGATTAGCTATAGGGTGATGGAGTGTTCTTGAAGATTGATTTGAGATCTGTGTATCATCAACTAAGAATTCGTGCTTCGGATATTCCGAAGACGGCTTTCTGGACTAGATATGGGCACTATGAGTCTAGTGATGCCCTTAGGCTTGACTAACGCCCCCGCAACGTTTATGAATTTGATGAATCGGGTGTTCGGGCCATATCTTGACTCATTTTTCATTGTATTCATTGATGATATATAGATCTACTCGCGTATTATGGAGGAGCACGAGCAACATTTGAGGATAGTGCTTCAGACTTTACGAGAACAAAAGCTATATGCGAAGTTCTCCAAGTGCGAGTTCTAGATGGATTCTATTGCATAGGGTGAGGGTATTAAGGTGGATCTCAAGAAGGTTGAGGCAGTTCAGAGTTGGCCTCGTCCTGCCACAGCGACCGAGATCAGGAGTTTCTTGTATCTAGTAGGTTATTATTGTCGGTTTGTGGAGGGCTTCTCGTCTATTGTGGCTCCTTTGACTAGATTGTCCCAGAAGGGTGCTCAGTTTGGATGGTCCGATGATTGCGAGGCGAGCTTTCAGAAGCTCAAGATCGCATTGACTAGAACACCGGTGTCGGTTTTGCCATCTGGTTCAGGGATGTATACAGTGTATTGCAACACTTCACTCGTTGGTTTGGGTTGTGTATTTATGCAGGAGGAGCGAGTTATTTCATATGCTTCACGCCAATTGAAGCCCCACGAGAAGAATTACCTTGTGCACGATTTGGAGTCGGCTACGATAGTTCATGCTCTCAAGATCTAGAGGCATTATCTTTATGGGATATCTTGTGAGGTTTACACCGATCACCGCAATTTGTAGCATTTGTTTAAGCAGAGAGATCTTAACCTGAGGTAGTATGGGTGGCTTGAATTACTAAAAGATTATGCTATTACCATCCTCTATCATCCGAGCAATGAGAATGTGGTCTCGGATTCCTTGAGCAGAAAGACCGAGAGTATGGGTAGTTTGTCATTCATTTCAGCGGAGGAGAGGCCATTGGCTTTGGACATCCAGTCCTTAGCTAATCGACTTGTGAGGTTATATATTTTAGAGCCCAGTCGAGTTCTTGCTTGTGTTGTGGCCTAGTCTTCTTTATTCGAGCGCATCAAGGCTCGTCAGTATGATGATCTGCACTTGTTGATCGTTAGACAGACAGTGCTACAGGGTGATTCTAGGGAGGTTGCTATGGCGATGATGGTGTTTTGTGACTCTAGGGTCACTTATGTGCTCCTAATGTTGATGGCCTGAGGGCGACGATTTTAGAGGAGACATATAGTTCGTGGTATTCTATTCATCCAGGTGCCACAAAGATGTATCGTGACCTGAGGTAACATTACTGGTGGCAATGGATGAAGAAGAACATAGTGGATTAGGTGGCGAGATGTCTGAATTGCCAGCAGGTTAAGTACGAGCACCGGAGGCCTGGTGGCTTACTTCAGCAGATGGTTATATTGAAGTGGAAGTGGAAGCGCATCACTATAGATTTCATGGTTGGTGTGCCGAGGATGTTTTGATGCTGTTTGGGTCATTGGTGACAGGCTGACCAAGTCTGCACATTTTGTTCTAGTGTTGACTACATACATTTCAGAGAGTTTGGCCCAGATTTATTTTCAGGAGATCGTCCGACTTTATGGCGTTTCTATTTTTGTCATTTCAGATAGAGGCACTCAGTTAATTTCACACTTCTGGAGAGTTGAACAGAGTGAGTTGGGTATCCAAGTTGAGCTCAGCACGAACTTTTATCCGCAGACGAACAGGAAGTCGGAACGGATAGTTCAAATTCTAGAGGATATGCTCAGAGCATGTGTGATTGACTACAGAGGACAATGCGATCGATTCTTGCCGTTGGACGAGTTTGCTTATAACAACATTTATTAGTCCAACATCGAGATGGCTCCATTTAAGGCCTTGTATGGTCAGCGATGTTGTTCCCCCAATGATTGGTTTGAGAGCGATGAGGCTAGGTTATATGGTACTGATTTGGTAAAGGATGCCTTGGATAAGGTAAAGTTAATTCAGGAGTAACTTTGTTGTTGTCTAGGCAGATGCGTTACGTGGATCAGAAGGAGCATGATTTGTCGTTCATGGTTGCAAGAAGGTTCTCTTGAAATCTCGCTGATGAAGGGTATCATGAGGTTCGGACGGAGGGGAAAGCTGAGGCCTAGGTGTTGGTGCGAGTTGGAGAGGTTTCATACAAGCTTGGTTTACCTCCTAGACTATCGAGAGTTTATCTGGTATTCCACGTGTCTATGCTCCAAAGGTACCATACTGACAGGTCACATATGTGTGATTACACTACAGATCAGCTAGATGAGAGATTTGGTGTGAGGATGAGCCAATTGCCATTGTTGATAGGCACGTCCGTAAGTTGAGGTCTAAGAATATTTCAGTAGTGAAGGTCCAGTGGAGGGGTTAACAAGTCGAGGATCCGGCTTGGGAGACCGAGGAGGACATGCGAAGCAGATATTCACACTTACTCAACATTTCAAGTATAATTCTAAACCCATTCAAGGACGAACGTATGTTTAAGAGGTGGAGAATATAACTACCGGGCCGATTGTTTTGCTTTCAAGATCCCTGTTCCCCTATTTAAGACTTTCCATATATGATTTTACGTTTTATGACTTTCAGAGATGGTTGGTTTTATTTTTGAAGGATTCGAGTTGAATTCGGAATACTTAGTTCCATAATAGTGGCCTAAGGTGGCCAAGTTTGACTTGAGTCAACACTTTGAGTAAACGACCGTGGAATTGGGATTTGAAGGGTCCAATATGTTTGTATGATGATTTTGGACTTGGGTGTATGTTCAAATCGGGTTTCGAGTGGACCAGGAGCGTTTCGGCACTTATCGTTGAAAGTTCGAGACTTGAAGGTTTTAGAGTTTTCTAAGTTTGATTTAAGTAGACTTTGGTGCAATCGATGTCCATTTGGGATTCAATCCTTGGATTAGGTTCGTGTCGTGATTTTTGGCTTGTGCGTAAAATTTGGCGTCATTCCGAGTTATCTAAGTATAGTTCGTCGCATTCGGAGTTGGTTGAAATGGATTTGAAGTTTAGAAGTTGATTAATTTGGTATTGAGATGCGATTCTTGGTTTCTATGTTATTTTACATGTTCCGAGAATTCGAGTAGGTCCGTATTATGTTTATGGACTTGTTGGTATATTTAGATGGGGTCCTTGGTGGCTCCGGTAAGTTTCGGACCACCCGGAGCAAAGTTGAAGTTGGCTGAAATTGCTGGTTTGCTGGTGTGCTTCGCGATCACGAGGAAGGCTGGAGGGGACCCGAGGCTTTGCTCTTCACGAATGCGATGGAGGACCTTGCTCCTCTTTGCAAATGGCGGAGCCAACATCTAGAACGCGAAAAAGGATGAGTCATTTGGGGCTGGAGGGCTATTGGCCTTCGCGACTGCGGATGGGGGATTGCGAACACGAAGGGATGAGGATGTTGGTCATTGCGAACGCGACCTGACTATCACGAACGCATAGAATAAGGAGCTGGGTTGAGCCAACTTGGGCTTTGCGATGTGAGGGACATTCCGCGATCACGAAAAGCACCACCTGGCAGTTTGCATTTTATTTCGGGGCTTAGCCCATTTCTTTCACAATTTCACTTGGGTTGGATGAATTTGAGAGCTCTTTTAAGGGGGGAATTTCATCAAACATCACAAGGTAAGTGATTTCTACCAATTATGAGTTAAATACATGAATTATGGGAAAACATAGAAATTGTGAAATTTTGTTGAAGAACCTAGGATTCGGTAAAAATGGGACTTGACCACGATATTGATTATGGAATTGGGAATAAATTATATATTTGAGTTCTTAATGTCATGAGTAACATTTATCTTCAAAAAAATTCGGAATCCCTCATGTTGGGTAATTAGTCTAAGAGTTAAATTATGAACTTTTGAGCATATATTGATTGGTTTGCACGATCTTTGGCTAGTTTCGGATTGCTCGGCATCGATTTGAGGTAACTAGTAAGGTTGGAGAGCCGAGTAGTGAGCTTGAAAGTGAGGTAAGTCTCTTGCCTAATCTTATAAGAGGGAATTGTCCCTGTAGGTGTATTAAATATTGTGTGCTACTTGTTGTGGGTGCTACGTACCCACGAGGTAACGAGAGTCTGTACGTAGCTAGATTCATTCTTATGTCCGGTTAGACTTAGATACACATCATGCTTTAAATATGCTATTTTAATTAATCTTGTTTATTTAAGTTCTTAAATTTATGACTGAGATTGAGAGTAGAATTAAAATATTGACCGAACCTCTTTCTTTGGAAATTGTGAAATATTAATAAACGGTAGTTCCGTGTCTTCTCGACTCGCGTGTATTTTTGCGAGTGATGGAGTTTTTCTATTGCAAACTATTCATACGGAATCGGGCCGTTCGCCTCGGTAGAGTATAAACTATTCTTATGGGATCGAGCCGTTTGTCTCGACAATGTTGTAAATTAATCTTATGGGATCCGACCATTTGCCTCGGCAGTATTGTGAGTTATTCTTCTAGGATCAGGCTGTTCGCCTCGGTAGACTCATGCGTATTACTTGAGATTTGATTTGGTACTGGTGTTAGTTGATTTTTGCATTCGAGGCCGGTCATGGTATTTTAGTGATTTCGTAATAATTCCTATTCGAAAATTTATTTTTAAAGCTTATCTATTTCATTGTTACTTATTGTGTTTCATACCTGTCTACTTTATGTATTTTTATTTTGACCATTAGTAAGTGTCAAATCAACCCCTCGTCACAACTTCTTCGAGGTTATGTGGGTGTAAATAATAAATTTGGATGATTAAATCATCACAAAATAATTTGAAAGGGTAATTAATAAATATTCGAACAATTTAAATGCAATAAAATCAATTTTAAATCCTTATAAGAAATTATGGAAAAATTATAAAAAATACTCACTAGATACTTACTGGGTACACGTTGGTTTACGTACTTATACTACACTTCTGTACTGATTGTGCAAGTACTAAGACAGGTGCTTCCGGTAGTCGTATGGGTGCGTAGACACAATATACGTAGACTTAGTGGTGAGCTGCCTTTCATGCTTCGACCTGCAGCACCCGGAGTCTTCCTCTTATCATATTTATTGTTTCTGTCTATTTTATTTGAGACAGTAATCGTAGTGGTTTTGTATATTCTCTAGATTATTCATGTACTTGTGACACCAAATTTTGGGGGCTTCTAGTGGCTATTCAGAGTTGTACTTATTATTATTATTATTATTATTATTATTATTATTATTATTATTATCACTTTGTTTTATGTATTATTCATACTCGGTATTTTGGTAAAGAAATACATAAGATTCCATGCGCTCTAGATTTAATTTTGTTTGTTTAATGCAAATTCTGATTTTAAAAGTTAAAAAGGACAATTAAATTGGAGGTACACACGTTGGCTAACCTTAGTGTTGGGCGCTATCACAACCTATTATGGTATTTGGGTTGTGACACTAGTATAAGCCCCTCACTAAGCACATATTAAGTGCTTGTACTAACAGGATTATACCTGATTCTGGAGGGGTGGATCCTATACCAAGCGTTGATCGGATTACAAGTCAACAATAAATATCAGTCAGTCCAATATGGGGCCTTACACAATGTCCCCACACAATCAATATCAACAATCAACAAGCAATGTCACTCAGTCCAATATGGGTCTGGATGCAAACGTCACCTCATAATCAATATCAACGCGGCTATATGGCCCAAGATTAGGCATCGATCCACTTAAGGCTCAATATGCTCACATCTCACAGTACCATAATTAAAATACCGCATATAGTATACCAATGTGCGATAACTTAGGTCAAGCCCGTGTCACACAAATAAGGTCACCAACAACATGTGAGATAACTTAAAAAGAGTGCAAAAACATAGAGATATAATATGCAGATATAATATAATTACCGAAAATATGACTACAATTAAGACAAGCAGCTCAACACAGCAAAAATAACTCTATCATGTCTCAAACAGATAAGCACATAGTCTCGACATGATTTCTAGCATGAATAATAGTTCACATAGTCATACAAGTGGAGAAAATACGGTATGAAAAAGGCATGTAGCAAAACAAGGCACATAATAGCCTAAAGTCTAACATGATCTTGAATAACCCTGGTGCACGCATATACGCTCGTCACCTCGCACGTGCATCATCCCAAACATATAAAAAATATCATGGCCAACGGGAAAATTGCCATCAAACCAATCTTAGGGAAGATACTCACCTCAAATGTGCGAGAATCAATACTCCAAAAATTCTTTGCCTTTTAAATCGGCCTCCAAATGGGTCAAATCTACTAAAAATAACTAAATAACATCGAATGAGGCTATATGAACCGATTCCAAACAATAAAGCTTCAATCTTTATTCAATTACACAAAGTCAACCAAAAAGTCAACTCAGGCCCGCTTTCCGAAATCGGCAAAACTCAAAATCTCGACTACCCATTCGAATACAAGTCCAAATATACAAGTTTTACCCAATTCTGACTCCAAATCAAGGTTCAAATCTTGATTATTCGCTTTCCAAAATTATAGTCAAAACCCTAAAATTTCTCTTTCAAATCTCATAATCTATATGTAATAATCCATGTGAAAGTACAATATAATATTAAAATCAAGTAAAAATCACTTAACCTCTTGCCTCGTGTGAAAATCCCTCTAAAAATTTGCCTCTCTCCAGGTCTAAGGTTTTTTTTTTTTTTTTTAAAAGATCCACTAGGCAGGTTGCCAAGGGTTGATTTTCATAAATACAGCATAAAGTACAGTAATGGAGGGGGACATAAACCTTACCTCCCAGAAAAGAATGTGTACACTCTTAGTCATCAAAGCTTGACGACCAAGTATGTTTGAACAGCTATGATAAGTTAGACCTATGATGATGCAATGATTTTCTATCTTATAGTATCGATAGACAATCATATGTACAAAAACAGTATGAAGTGAATCTAGGTCAACTATACAAAAAAGTACATATGTTCCTAAATCTACGAAGTAAGTGGGTTGAAATAGTATCCTCCATGTGCAATATGATCTATTTCTAACAGAAGATGGGAATCTTCTAAGTAGTGTGTCAGATAACATGTAGTAGCAATCTTCAACTTTGCTTTGGCATTGATAGAAAAGAAAGCAGAATTGAAGATGGCTAGCAAAAAGGTGCTTTGTGGCTGGATAGTAGTACTGGCATTGTCTGGTGCATATGATAGAAAGTTGAATTGCCTTCATCTTCCAATGAGTGTTGTTAGTTGTATGCTGAGAAGTGTTCTGCTGATAAAGTCTAGTGGATGATCCTTGCAGGTAAGGTAGGTTTGTGCCCCTAAGTTCTTCCTGTACTGGAGGCTGCTGCTGATATTTGCTGCTGCAATGGTGGTTACTTCTAAGGTTGTTGCATTCCTTAGATTTCTCATGTGTATCTGTGTGTTGCTTGTGCTGAGTTCCTATTTTTTGTGTTACTGTAGCTTGTAGCTTGTGTTATGCTTCTATGACTTGTAGCTGTTGCTGAGGTGATGAGTGTCTGTCTACCTTGCTACTGCTGTTGCTGCTGCTGCTGCTATTGTGAGGCTGTGTGTTACCTGTCTGGTGCTTGTAGAGTTGTTTCATCTTCCAGTGAGTGCTATGGATAGTAATATGATCAGTGTTCTACTGATGAGGTCTGATGAACAGGCACTACAGGTAAGGTAAGTTTGTTTCCCTAAGGCCTTCTTGTAGTGGTAACTGCTGTTGATATCTGCTGCTGCAACGGTGAATGCTGCTGAGGTGGTGACTGAGATTTTGGCTAGCTATTTCTGTGTGGTTGTGTGTAATCCTCTTGTAGGTGTAATGGTTGATGAAGTAAGCTTGTGTACTACATGTGATGTCTAATGGATGTAGCTCCTTCTGCCTCAATACAGATATGACTGGCTTAGTTGGTGTGCTTCTGAGACTGTTGCATTCCCTAGGTTCTTCATGTGTATTTGGGTGCTACTTTTTGCTGAGTTCCTGTATCTTGTGTTTTTGTAGATTGTAGCTTCTGCTATGTTTCTGTGACTTATAATCTCTGCTGAGGTGATGAATGGTTGTCCATCTTGCTGTTGCTGCTGCTGCTGCTGTGGGGCTGTGCGTTAGCTATGTGGTGCTTGTGGAAGTACTGTATTGTGTTGATACAGTAAAATAAATGGTATGGAGGAGGGGCCATGGTGATTGCTGCAATTGCAATAAAATAAGCACTAGAAGTGCTGATACCACATATTGCAATTGTGGCAATAACCTGGAGTATTGGGTGGCTGGCTTAAAGTGTATGTGGATTTGTTACAGTTGTGAGCTTGTGGGGATCCTGTATGTAAAGATAACGAAGTCGATCCAGGATAGTTTCCGCAATTGCAATGGAATGAGCACTGATAGTGCTAATACCACACATTGCCCTTGCAATACTATCCTGGTCCAATCTAAATTGCTAGCATTGTTAGGACTGGTTATATGGTATGTGACTTCCATTGTCTGTTGAGCTGATGATTGTCTATGTTGTGGGCTGCTTCTGTGTGATTGTGTGATATGTGGCTGTATCTGTATGTGATGTTTGAGGTATTTGGTAAATCTTTCTGTCTCTGAATGGCTGCTATTGTGGCTGGATATCATGATGATCTTGCACAGTTGCTGCAGTTGTGAAGTTGTAGAGATCATATGGTGAAGGGTAATGAGGAAGATCCAAGAAGATTGTTGCAGGTGCAATAGGATGAGTATTGAAAGTGCTAATACTACACATTGCACCTGCATCAATATACTAGACCAATCTTGATTACCTGCAGTGTTGAGAGGGATGTTGGTTTCAGTGGTAGCAGTGGTGGTTTTGTTTTCTTTCTTGAACTTCTGTTTCTGATTTCTGGGGCTGCTGGAGCTTTGAGAGTGTTTTTCTTGTTGTTGGAGTATCAATTGGTGCATCGATGGACTGGACCAGTCATGCTTACCTACAATATACTGAAAAAGCACAAAGAACACAAAAGGTGTTAGTACAGAGTATGCCCTGTTCCATGAGTGTTCCTGATTGATACTTTCTCTGTTGATGTTTCTGTGTTCTTTGGAGATGGTGATTTGAATTGCAGGTATTGATTTCTTGCGCATGCTCTTACTATTCATATCCATCAGAATTCGTAGGGAGCAACTGTGGTGGAAACTTGATCTTTTTGGCTCTCCTATGTCTGAAAGCTGGTGTGGCTTTGAGGTCAAGGTATATCTATCCTCTTATTTGTGCAGGCAGGTCCAATTAAGTATTGTAATGTGTCATTGAACTTAGACCATGACTCAATTTTGAGAGGGCATCAGCTGGACAGTTAGCTTCTCTAAAGGCATGTGAGTATTGCAAATCATCACATTGTCGTTTCAGAGTGGTGATCTTCTGTATCAGCATGCATAAGGTCCATGGTGAGACAACTTTGCCAATTAGCCACTAAATGAGCATTTGAGAGCCAGTTTCTAGATGAATTTTAGTGTAGCCATTCTCAATACACCACTTGATAGCAATGTAGGCTGCTTCAGCTTCTGCTAGGTTATCGGTACCTTCTCCCAAGAGGCTTGAGATTGCATGGATGAATTTCCCTTCATTATCTCTAATAATGATTCCAGCCCCAATTTTCCTAGGATTGCTCATATCACTGCCATCAGTATTCACTTTAACAAAGCCCATGAGTGGTTTAAGCCAAGTGACATGCTGTACAGTGGTATAGTGTTTCAACATCTCTATGGTAGGGTATATCTCAGACCAATTAACTGGCCATTTGATATTGCCATAAGATGCTTTGAGCAATAGTATAAGATCAGAGTTGATGGAGTACAATAATCTTGTTACAGATGATGATTTTCCCGCATATTTAGCAGCACATCTGTTTTCCAAAGGTTCCAACAGATTATAATTGGCATTGTGTCTAAAACCAGCTTTTGTACTTCATTGTTCCTTTTTTTGGATCCACCATTTCATTTAAGTCATTCTTAATAGTAGCATATAGCTTTGGATGCCCACTGGTGCATTGAAATGTTTTCTAGATGACTCTGGCAAACTGACCAGTGCTAAAAATGTGATCCACTGTCTCAGCCCCTAGTTTAATGCAGCAAACACACTTGTTAACAGTAGGAGATCCAAATTTAGCAACTCTATCATCTGTAGGCAGCTTATTTCTCAGAGCTCTCCATAAGAAAAAGGACCATTTAAAGGGGATTTTCCTATGCCAAGTCATTTTATTGGTAAAAATGACATGCTTCTTTTCTCTCAAGACAGACCATGCTGATGCACAAGAAAATTCACCTGAGGCATTAAGTTGCCATACTGGTCTATGAGGGAGATGAGGGTTGTGATGAATCTGTGTTTGTATGATGTGTGGTATCATGTTCATGGGTGCTATTTGGTTTAGCTTCTGGATGTCCCATTGTCCATCATTCCAAAGTTGTGAAACTTTTATGTTGTCAGGTTTACCACCATCTTGCTTGAAACTAGCTAAGTGTCCAACAAGCCAATTGTCCCACCAGAAGCTACATTTCCCTGAATGTAATCTCCAGTAGATATGGTTGTTAGCTGTTTTGTTGTTGATCATCATCTTTCTCCATGCTTGGGATTGCCCAGAATTCCATTTTTTGGATATAGGATGTGACCTTTTGCAATATTTGACAAGAAGAAACTGGCTCCATAAGGTTTGTTTTGTTCTAAACCACCAATAATATTTATATTCCATGGCTTTACAAATGTTATGTATGGATCTTAAACCTATACCACCTTCTTCCATAGGATAGGACAGTTTGTGCCATGAAGCCCAGTGGTATTTGTTTCTTTCTTTGTTCATACCCCAGAAGAAATTTGCAGCCATATTTTCAATTTGCTTTAGGATAGTCTTTGGTGGTGATACAGCTGATAAAAGATGTATAGGAAGTGATTGAAAGACATGTTTGATCAAGGTTAATCTGCCTCCATATGATAGCAGTCTACCTGGCCAACCTTTGATCCTGCTGACCACTTTGGAGATGAGACTGTTAAAGTGGACAATTCTTTTCCTGCCAATGTAGAGAGGGCAACCTAAGTAGGTGATGGGGGATTCCTTCCTGGTAAAACCAGTTACCTGTTGAATTCTTTTGATTGTGTACTGAAAAGCATAAGGGGCAGTGAGAAAGTGACTTTTGTGTTTGTTGATTTGTTGACCAGATGTCTACTCATAGTTACGAAGAACTTTCATAACTTTTTGCAGTGATTTCCTACATCCAGATGTGAAAATGATCACATCATCAGCAAAGCTCAAGTGAGTGATATGAGATCCTTTTTTTTTCCATATAGAAACCATTGAAGAACTGATCATGTGTGAGATTATTCAGCATTCTTGAAAGCAGTTCAGCCCCTAATATGAATAATGAGGGAGATAGTGGGTCACCTTGTTTGAGGCCTCTAGTTGAGTGGAAAAATCCATATCTTGTTCCATTAACAATTACAGAATACTAATTGTTGGATAGTGTTCTCCGCACCATGTCAATGATCTGTTCACTGAAGCCCATCCTTCTCATTATGATGCAGGTGAAAGACCATGAAACTCTATCATATGCTTTTTCCATATCCAACTTGATCACTACATTTGCACCTACATTTGGTTTTTTGATTCCTTGGACAATCTCCTGTGCAAGCATAATGTTCTCAGCAATGCTTCTTCCTTTTACAAAGCCAGTTTGGCTAAGAGAGATGATTCTAGGGAGGATGGTTGCTAGTCTGGAACCTATGAGCTTGGATATGAACTTGTTGATGAAGTTACTCAAACTGATTGGTCTGAATTCAGTTAGAGTATTAGGGAATTCCACCTTGGGAAGTAACATCAAATGTCTGTATCATATATCTGGGCAGTGATTGACCACAGAAGAAAGCATTTATCACATTGAAAAGATCATATTGAATGATTTCCCAATAGTGTTGGAAGAACTTCCCATTAAGGCCATTAGGACCAGCAGCACTGGTGGGATTCATTGGAAAAACAATGTTTTTGAGTTCTTCTATGGTAGGTTCTTTGTTGAGAGTGGCATTGTCTGAATCTGTAATCAATGTTGGTATGCGGGATAAGAGGTCTTCTCTAATTATTCCCCCACTATCAGTGAATAAGTTGTGGAAGTGATCACAAGCTGCTTCACCAATTGCTTCATCTCCATATATCCAATCATCATCCTCATTTTTAGTTTTATGGATATAAAGCTTCCTTTTCTTGCCTTTGATCAAGCTGTAAAAGTATTTGGAATTAGCATCTCCTTCTTTGAACCATTGCAACTGAGTTTTCTGTTTAAGCATAGCTTCTTCAATCTTCAAATGTCTAACATATTGAGCCTTGAGTTCATGAGCTGTGACTCTATCTGTCTCTTTATTAGATTGTGCCCAAGTTTCCTCTGCTTTTCTGAGTTTTTCTTCAAATTCCTTGGCTTTTTGGAAAATGTCACCATATTCTTGCCTTGACCATTTGGAAAGAGCAGTGCAGAGTGCTTTGGTTTTTTGGTGAAAGATCCACATTGAATTTCCACAGTAACTTCTATTCCAAACTTCCTGAACTAGTGGTAGGAAGGAAACATTTTCAGTCCAGAAATTTAGGAATTTGAAGTATCTAGTGGCATTGTCTGTTCTGATGTTCAATTTCATGAGAAGGGGTGAATGATCTGATCCTGTAGCAGCCAAATGAGTAATGGTGGTAGCAGGATGTGTAGCAAGCCAATTGTCATTGGCTAGGCCTCTATCCAATCTTTTCCAGACAATTGAGCAAGGACGTCTGCCATTAGACCAGGTGTATTTAGGTCCATAGTAGCCTAGATCAGTGAGTCCAAAGTCTTCAATCATGCTCAAGAAATCTAGACTTTTGTTGATTTGATAAGGAATACCACCTGTTTTTTCTTCAATTGATGCTATCACATTGAAATCTCCAATGACACACCATGGGACAATAGAGTTCAAAGCTTTGGATCCGAGAGTATCCCATAGTGGTCTCCTTAGTGCAGGTGTACATTTTGCATAGATAACAGTGACGTGTAAAGTGTCAGCTTCCTCAGCATGTCTAAGTTCTACTGTGATCTGTTGTTCATCATGGTCTAAGCAACACCTGAGAAATCCAGATCCCAGAAGATCCATATCTTATTGTTGATGTTTTAGGAAGCATGCTGCATGGATATTTGGTTTTTGTAGTGATTGATGTGAGAGGTATCTAGGAAAGCTTCCAGGATAGCTATGAAGGAGATTTTGTGGATGTGTTTTAATGTTTTGAGTCTCTCAATAGCTCCAGAGGTTCTGATACCTCTAATATTCCAAGTGAGTATGCTAATCATTAAAACTGGGAGGGGGTTTGCTTTTTGGTGGGGCAGTGTTGCTTCTTGCAGCTTTGCTTCTTGTAAGCCCTAGTGATGGATTATAGGCTCTAGGAGATAGACCCTAGTTGTTAATCACATCATGCTGTTGGTATTCTTCATTGATGGCATCCACTAGGAGGTCACAATGTTGTTCATGCTCTGATGCTTCACCAAGGTCACCTTCCTCCTCAACTCTTCCACTCATCTCATCATCTGAGAGGATAGGCCTGTATTCATCAAGTTCTGGGGGGTTCTCATTCATAGGGCATTCTTCCAATGGGACAGAGGCATTGGCTTGTGACTGAAGAGAGGCAGTTCCTTCTTTATCTTCATGGTCTTGAGCATCCAGTAAATGTTGTGATAAGGAAGGATCAATCACATTTTCTTTGTATGATAATGACTTTTTAGCAGAGTCAGTCTCAAGGTTCCCTTGTAGTTGTGCAACTGGACCTTAAGGTGAAAATGTGAGATCTTGGGGACTTTCAGTTGGTTCATTAATGGTGATCCCTGTGTTTTGTTTTCTCATGGCTTTTCTTTTCTTCTGACTTGGTTTATTTTTGGATTTTGGGGATTGTATGCTGAAGTCTACTACTACAGGAGCTTTTCCTTTCATAAGTCTCCTAGTAGCCTCATTGTGTTGATCTGGTGGATCTTCATCTAAGCTGTTTACCTCACAAACATCTTCTTTCCTTGAAATAGCTGATTGTATGTTTGTGTTATCAACTGGGACATGCGTAGAGGTGGGAGGTTGGTCCTTCCTATGGTCAGTCAATTGTGCATTTGCACACTCATGAAAAACATGAGGAATCCCAGCCTCAAAAGGTGCCCCGACCTGTATTGATCTAGGTTTCTCCTGACAAAACTCCATTCCTCCAGTAACTTCATTGACAGTTGAAATGACAGGGGGGATGTGGGGGTGGGATACAAGTTTTTGTGCCCCAGAAGTATTGGTATGGGCCATTGTTTCTGAGGTAACCTGATGAGGAGTAGAGCTAGTACTTGGCTGTGTTATCTTGCTGAGTGACAGATTGGATGCAGCAGCAGGTTGTGCTACATTATGCTTTGGTAGATAAATTTGTTGCTGCTTCTTGTTGGTTTGGGAGGTTCCTTTGAAGTGCTTTTTCCTTTGTGTTTGCTATTCATCATTTGAGGGAGGGGCTCCTGCTGTTTGATGTTCTGCACTTCTTTGAGGTTCCTCTGCTGTTTGGCCATTGTGATCCTTTGCTGCTACATGTAGTTTAGGATTCTGAATTCTTGCCTTTTGAGGACGTGTTGTCTGACTATCTTTTGTGGAATTTTGAGTGGAGAGTTGTGGAGTGTTGGTGATAGTTGCTGCTTCATCCTTTTTCTTCTGGTGTTCCTCTTTCTTCAATTTAGTTTGACAAGTGTGGATAGCATGACCTTGGTGTTTGCAGTATAGGCAGTATTCAGGGAGATTATCATATTGGATATCTAGCCATTGCCCCTCACCATTGACATCCTCATCATAGCCCAGCCATACATGGGTAGGTCTTTCTTTAGTGAGGTCCATCTGCATTTTAACCTTGGCAACACTACCTCTGGTTTTTCGAAAAGAGGCAAGGTCTAAGAAGAGAGCTTTGCCAATAGGTGATAGCAGTGGGGTTAAGATCTTCATATAGTACAAGTGCCAAGGTAGTTCTGGGATGACAATCCATATAGGTACAATTGGTGAGTCTTCATTAGGTTTAAAGGCGGGATTCCAAGCCTCCAACTTCATCAGTTGTCCTTGGATGTACATGTACTGCTTAGTTCAAAATGTGGCATGATCATATTCATTATCCAGATCAATGTAAACAGTTCTAGCATTGAAGTGTGCTATTTTAACACCACCTCTAAGTTCAGTCTGGGCTATGAAGCTCTTTCTAATCACCTCCATTCTTGGCACGGTGTTGAGGAATTTTCCTACCACAATGAACTTACTTCTTTCTGCAAATTTGATCATGTAGTCTTCTCTTTTGAAAATCACAGTAGGTTTCCCTTGCTTTGTGGTAATTACTGGTGGAATGAATTGTACCAGAGCAATTTCAGCTTCATGTCTGGCTCTTAGTCTAGTGACAAAGGATTGAGTGATAGTAGGGGGAGGTGGAGTTGAACTGTTTTGTGTTTTACCTTTTGTGTTACTGGTGGTTGGTTGAGGTGGCTTGGTGGTGGTTGTTGTATCTTGAATTGATGGTGTGGCACTAGGTGGGGCTAGTGAATCTCTAATTGGTGGCTTTGGTCCTTTTTTGGAGTTTATTGGGTTGTCAAAGTTAGAGGAAATCTTAACTGGAGCTTGTGCTGATGTTGAAGGCTGTATTTTGGTCTGGTTTTCCAAAGTAGATGACAGCAGAACAGTATCATTGGTGGCCTTAATTTCTAAGGGAGGTGGTTGAGTTTGATCACCAGTAACATTGCCAATATTATTGGTACTTGTGGAAGCATTGCAGTTAGGGTTTGCTGCCTTTTGAGATACTTGAAGCACTGGGTCATTACAGTCGATAAGCTGTGTTTCAGTAGAAGGAGGAGGCCTATTATCATCAGACTTTTGAGGTGCTTCTTGCATTTTTGATTGACGACTCACTTCCTTATGAGCTAGAGATTGTTGAGGAGTAGCATGATCCCTCAATTGGGCCATAGACTTTTCGTGTGCATTTTGTCGAACACCTGGTGGGCGCGACACTGTTGAGATTTCTTTTTGTAATATTGTGACGATTGGCTCAATAGTAATTTGGTGTGAAGGTCGGAAATCAATCTCCTAAACAGCATAACTCAATTTACATTTGTTTTGGGCCAATTTGTTTAGTGGAACACCTGGCTCGATCAACTGGTGTGTTTCCGGGCAGTTCAGACGGTCGGAACTCCCATTTCTGGGAGTGAAAGCTTCCAAATTTTGGTGGGGAGATTGATATGGCCTTGGAGAAAGATCTCTAGTACTTGGAATGGATCAATTTGGCTAAGAATCGAGTGAGGACCTGTCGAGAGCTCCCAGGCGATTTTTTGCTACAGTGATCCCACCGATCGCTTGCAAATCTGTGGCAGCTGGGTTGATGATTTGAGATGAGGTTTGTTGGGGGTGATGCGCAATTGAAAGACACTTTTTTTTAGACTGGTCTGGTGGTTTTTCACCGGTGGACGGAGGAGAAACGAGCATTTTAGCTCAGACGCAGTACTGTTCACTCATGTCGCCTGTACAGAGAGAGCGAGGAGAAAATTCAAATCTGAAATTTTGGTCTAAGGTTCAAAATATGAGATAATGGGCTAAAATTCCGACATAGGAAATTAATATAGTCTGCCCGGCACTACCCTCAGCCCAAGCCTGGCATTCACGAAGCACAACCTGATATTGCCGAAAAAAGACCCTACGCGAATGCTGTAGACCACTCGCGAACGCGATGCACAGGGCCCCCAAGCCTACGCAAATGTTCTTCTTCATGCGATCGCAAAGGCCAATCCCCCGGCCAACCCCATCCCGCGTCACCTCTACGCGAATGCGAGAACAGTAGCACAAACGTGAACACCACTGACCACAATCCATCACAAATGCAGCCTCTTGTCTGTGAACGCGAATAACAATACACAACTTCCTCAAAATAACTGACCACGATAGCGAGACCAGCTTCGCAATTGCGAAGCACGCCAGACACGACCAGAAAATCTGCAAACTCAAACAAGCTCTGGGTGTTTTGACACCCGAGCCATCGGGGACCCCCTTCAGTATACTAACTAGTCCATAAACACTAATTGGACTTATCCAATGCCTCCAAACACATAAGAGACTATCACATCTACTGATCAAAGATCAAACTACAAATTGAACTTCTCTTAAGTTCATAAGCTTCTAAACTTCAAACCAAGTGTCCGATTAATGCCTAACTAATCCAGATTACATCCAAACTTTGCACAAAAGTACCAAATGACATAACAAATCTATTCCAAGTTTTAGAACAACAATCCAAATCCGATATCATCAAAGTCAACTCCCACTCAAACCTATGAACTTTCCAAATCTTCAATTCCATCTTTCGACAATTAGAGCCAAAACATCCTAAGAACCTCCAAATCCAAATTCAGACATATGTCTAATTCCAAAATCACCATATGAACCTATTAGAACTATCAAATCACTATTCCGAGGTCGTCTTCCCAAAAAGTTAAACCTTGATCAACTCTTACAACTTAAGTATTCAACAATAGAACTAAATGTTCCAATTCACTCCAAAACCTTCCCGAAACAAAACCAACCATTCTCGCACATTACTTAACAACAATCAAGCATACAAGCTACATTAAATAGGAAAAAAGGTTAAATACATAAAACAACCGGCCGAATCGTTACGTTCTCCCCCTCTTTAATAATCCTTCGTTCTCGAACGAGTTTAGAATCATACCTGGGATGTCAAAAAGATGAGGATATTTGCTCTGCATATCATGCTTGGTCTCCCAAGTTGCCTCATAAACCGATTGACCTCTCTACTAAACCCTTACTAATGCAATATCTTTACACCTTAGCTTCCGAACCTGCCTATCCAAGATGGACACTGGCTCTTCTTCATACACCAGATTCTCATACAAATGCATTGTACTGAAATACAACACATGTGACTGATCCTCAAAATAATCCCAAGCATGAAAACATGAAACATCGTTCAGATGAACACCCGACAAGCTAGATGATAAAGCAAGTCTGTAGGCCACCTCACCCATTCTCTCTAACAGCTTAAATGGACCAATGTACCAAGGGCTCAACTTGCCCTTCTTCCTAAATCTCATCACGCCCTTCATAGGCGAAACTCAGAGGAGAAATTTCTCACCCTCCATGAAAGCTACATCACGACCCTTCATATTAGCATAACTTGTTTTCCTGGAATGCGCTATAGGAAGCCGCTCCTGAATCAATTTCACCTTCTCCAAAGCATCATGAATACAATTTTGTGGCAAAAAATCTGGCCGTACCAGGCTCAAACCAAATAACCAGAGAACGACTTCACACCCCATATAAGACCTCATACGGAGCCATCTGGATGCTCGACTGGTAGCTATTGTTGTATAGAAACTCCGCTAATGGTAGAAATTGATCCCAATGGCCTCCGAAATCAATAGCACATACTTTCAACATATCTTCCAAAATCTAAATGTTTTGCTCGAACTGCCCAACAGTCTGAGGGTGAAATGCAGTACTCAGCTCAACCTGCATTCCCAAATCATGCTGAACGACTCTCTAGAAGTGTGAAGTAAACTTAGTGCCTCGATATGAGATGATAGACACAGGCATACCATGCGAGCGGGCAATATCTCTAATGTAGATCTTAGCCAACAGCTCCGAAGTGAAGGAATTCATAACTGAAATGTGAAATGTGCAGACCTAGTCAGTCTATCCACAATAACCCAAAAAACGTCAAATCTCCTTAGTGTCCATGGCAATCCTACCACAAAATCCATAATATGCGCTCCCACTTCTACTCCAGTATCTCAATCTATTGAAACAAACCACATATTATCTGATGCTCATACTTGACTTGCTGGTTATTCAAATATCGTGCAATATATCCAACAATGTACTTCTTCATCCTCCGCCACCAATATATTGTTTCAAATCACGATATATCTTTGTAGCACCTGGATGAATAGAACACCGCAAACTATAAGCCTCCTCAAGAATCAACTCCCTCAACCCATCCACATTAGGAACACAAATCCGACCCTGATGTCGCAACATATCATCATCACCGACAATCACTCCTTAGCACCACCTCACTGCAATATGTCCTTAAGGACAAACAAATGGGGATCATCATATTGACAAGCCTTGATGCTCTCAAACAAGGACGGCTATGCAACAACACAAGTTAGAACCCTGCTAGGCTAAGAAATATCCAATCTCACAAATTTGTTAGCCAACACTTGAACATCCATAGACAAAGGTCGCGCCATAGTTGGAATAAGATTCAGATTCCCTATACGCTCTGTCTTCTTACTCAAGACATCTGCTACTACATTTGCCTTTCTCAAGTAATATAAGATAGTAATATCATAATCCTTCAATAACTCCAACCACCTCTACTGCCTCTAGTTCAAATTATTTTACTTGAATAGATGTCGAACATCCATATACACATCACAAGACACGCCATATACGTAATGCTTCTAAATCTTGAACGCGTGCACAACGTCGGCTAACTCCAAATCATGAACTGAATAATTCTTCTAATGGAGCTTCACTTGGCACGACACATAGGCAATCACCCAACCGTCTTGCATTAACACACACCCAAGGCCAACACGTGAAGAATCACAATAGACCGTATATGACCTCAATCCTGAGGGCAATACTAAAACTGGAGTCGTAGTCAAAGAAGTCTTGAGCTTCTAAAAGCTCTCTTCACACTCATCAGACCATTTGAACAAAGCACCATTTTGAGTCAACTTAGTTAATGGAGCAGCGATAGATGAAAATCCCTCTACAAAGCAGCAATAATAGCCGGCCAAAACCCAAGAAACTCCTGATCTTAGTAGCGGTAGAAGGTCTGGGCTAATTTTGAACTACCTTAATCTTTTTCGGATCCACCTTGATTACATCACTAGATACCATGTTGCAAAAGAATGCCACTGAGTCTAACCAAAACTCAACTTGGAGAACTTAGCATACAATTTCTTCTCCCTTAAAGTCTGAAAGACAATTCTCAAATGCTACTCGTGCTCCTCCCTATACACCAATATATCATCAATGAACACAATGATGAAAGAATCCATATAAGGCTGGAACACACTGTTCATCAAATGCATGTAGGCTACTGGCACATTAGTCAACCCAAAAGTCATCACCAAAAAATCATAATGCCCATAACGAGTCATGAAAGCCGTCTTAGGGATATCTGAAGCCCTAATCTTCAACAGGTGATACCCCGATCTCAATTCAATCGTTGAGAATATCCTAGCACCCTGAAGCTGATCAAATAAATTATTAATGCGCAGAAGTAGATACTTGTTTTTTATGGTAACCTTGTTCAATCGCCTCTAATCTGTACACATTCTCATAGCCCATCCTTTTTCTTTACAAACAACACTGGCACACCCCAAGGTAACACATTAGGCCTGATGAACCCCTTATCCAGAAACTCTTATAGCTGATCCTTCAGTTCTTTCAACTCATCAAGAGCCATACGATATGGTGAATAGAAATAAACTGAGTGCTTGGCGCCAAATCAATGGGATGTCTGATTTGTCTGCAGAAATACATATTGGATACTCCCTCACTATTGAAACTAACTCAACAGTAGGAGTATCAGCACTACCTTATGTAACAAAGTCTAGATACACCAGACATCCTTTCTCAACCATCCGTTAAGCCTTAAAAAATAAGATCACTCTGCTAGAAGTGCAACCAAGAGAACCCTTCTATCCTAACCTCGGCAAACCCGACATAGAAAATGCCATGGTCTTAGCGTCACAATCGAGAATAACATGATACAGAGATAGCCAATCCACACTAGGAGCACATCAAAATCCACCACAACTAACAATAGAAAGTCTACCCTTGTCATAAAATCACATACAGTGACCACACAGGACTGATAAACTAGATCCACTATAATGAAATCCCCAACCAGTATAGATACATAAACAGGAGTAGCAAGCGAGTCACATGGCATATCCAGACAAAAAGAAAAGTATGGTGACACATATGAATAAGTAGATCCGGGATCAAACAATATTGAAGTGTCACCCCCCAACTTAGGTGAGGTGTGGCTGGCACCCGGTGCCGCACTGGCCCGAGCAAACCACTCTGCAACTCTTGAATGCTAAACGTAACCTAGAACATACATAGGCCAACATGGCTACAACTCGTAATATATCTTAAGAGGCCAAGAATCATTTCAGCTAGCCATCATACTCAAAACATCAACATGGCCGAGGAGGCCACTATGAGTATCAATATCGGACAACCCGAAAAGAAAACATAAATGATGGTCGACAAGGCCACTAACATATTGTACATAATAAACCTGTGTCTACAAAGCCTCTAAGAATATCTGACCTCAAAATATCATCGGGACAGAGCCCCGACCTACCCATAAGTCTATAACAAAATGTGATATCATGACCTCTAGACTCGGCTATACTCCAGAATAGATGTAGTCTTACCGATTTTCAATCGAATATTAATCCTGTCTACTTTGGAGCTCGTCAAACTGATTACTTGTACCTGCAGGCACGAAGTGCAGCACCCCAATAATGGGACGTTAGTACAATGAGATGTACCAAGTATGTAAGGCAAAAAGCAATGCATATAAATAAATTTTGAAAATTTAAAAGCATGAATGAATACAAAAATAGTCTATTGAATGATAAGAATAAGAGTGAGCTTACCACGTACTGTAGATCGACGTACTAAATCACTATCATTTGGACCACTTGGTCCTTCAATTTGATTGAACAACTCAACCTATCATAAGATTCTGAACTATTTATATCAACTGCTGCTCAGTGATCTCTTGTTGCATCGTTGTTGTTACTTATTATAAGAACATAATGTGGCTCTTACGCATAGCAAGTTAGACCTTCCATAAGGCACACTACAAGATTACTATCTGGTGGCACGTACACGTAGCAAAGCAGACCATCCGTACGGCTCAAAATATTCGGGTCGGACTATGCGTACACATGGGACCATCCATACCCAACCTTTATCTTACCTATGCGTTTCATAGATAGTCCATAGGTTAACCTTCATTATCCCCCTACACGTTCATAGACTGTCCATAGGGAACATGCTTATGCATAAATAACATTACAACAGCATGCAACAGTCAATATCTTACAAGCTAGGTACTCGTGTCTATAACATATAACATCTTCTAGTACTTTCGGTAACTCTCAGATTGTATTCGGCAACTCGTAATCCCTACTCATTAGCTTTAAGGAAACTCATATCTACTCTCAGATTTAACATCCGTCGTGACATACTAGTAAAAGTCTTTTGAGATTTGTATAATATTATCTTTACAAATTCATTTGGTACATCGTAGGGCTCGTATTTCATATTGCTTCAAGTGACTCATCGCATTCGTTAACTCAATCTCTACTTCCTTTAATGTATGGAATATCTTTACCATTTCTGCATGCGCACGATTATTCTAGTTAGGTAGTACAATGCATTTCATAACTTATGTGACCTTACGTTCTTCTACATACGATCTATTCTTCATTTGTTAGTTTGCTCATTCACAACCGTTAAATTTACGGGAGGTTCTGGTTAAGCAACTTATCACATCTTTTAATTTACATTCTTCTCTTTTATTAGCATTAGGGATCTTTCGTAGCTACCTTCACTAACCAATGAAAACTACTTTGGCCATTTCATAAGATCATAGGCTCTATACATAGTTTCTACTCGTGAGCCATTTATAATTTACCATTAAACGAAGGCTATACTTCTCGTCGTAGACTCAACATAAGTTCCCTGAGGTCTCTACTTATTTCTAGGAATTTTTCGTGCATTACAATTATGAGTAACTCATTTCTTATGTATATTCACTTTTGAACTATTAGAGGCTCTTAACCCATCAACATAGAACATACACTAGGACTCATCCCCTTGAACCTCTTATAAGGGTGATGCCACTATGAAATCATGCTGGAAGAAGAAAGGAAAGCCTATATACCTTTAAGTCGATCCTTCGACGAAGATGGTGGGAAAGTCTCCTCTTCAATATAATCTACACCAATGAAAACAACACTACAATCAACAATAGTAACACATCAACTAGCTACCACGCGACAAGCTTTTTCTACAGCAAATCGGACAGCATCTCCCCCGTTTCTTTCACCTCCCTCAAGGTCACAACATCAACATAACAGGGCACCCTTAATCCATATATCCAACACGTTAACAACATGGAACAGCCCAAAAATACAATATAACAACAACAATAGGGCCAACGTTAAGCTTAGGAATCGCTAGCTTACGATACATCGAGCGACATGCTCGATCCTTAACTAGCAACAAAACACTAATCTACACTTCTTCTTCTCTTCAAGTTACATATTAACAACAACACACACACACACACAAACACACAGAAACACACACACACACACATATATATATATAAAATCTCCCTAAACTCCAGCCATAACAACATCATAAAAGCACCTCAAAATAGTCCAACATGGTATCACAACTTCTATACGTCTTTTGACCGTCAACTCATAATTTCTAGCTTTAAACAACTCAGCTAGGTCTTAGATATGATCAAACTCATGTTGGAGAAGAAGATCTTACCTTTAAACAGCACGAAAAAATCCAATAACAACTCTCCATAAACTTGAAAGAATGCATAAAACATCAACAACATCATATAAGTGATCTCCATCACTTCCAAAATACTTTTGATGAAGAACTTTGATTGTTTGGCCTTTAATTTGTGTATGAATCTTTAGGATATGATAAAGAGAGTTTAGAGCTTCTTGGAGGTCTGATTTGGTCGAAAATGATACTTAGAGACGAAAGTTATCACTTTATATAACAAGGTAAGCTTCCACCAACTTTGTGAGTCCCAAGGAAGCTGCTTATGCAGTCTCACGAAAACGCGAATATCTCTCTATTCAGACATCATATCGATGAACGATTTAATGCGTTGGAAAGTAGACTCGTAGACTTCAATTTGATGGATGTATCACCCTACAACTCAAAGTATATTTAGAGAAATGCTCAGTGACATTAGACCCAAAATTAGGTCAAACTATAAATGTAACTTGCGACAACTTTTGCCATGTTTTGTTTTACAACTTCTTAGACTTAGAAACTAAACATACAAATATTATAGATTCAATTACCTTAAAACATGGCCTCCTTAGTATATTAAGCACTCCTAGTTTACCATGAAATATAGGTTATAACATCTTTGATTCGTATAACCTCCAACCCTCATGATACTTCCTTAACACTTGTTTTAACCCATTATTATCTTTGTAAAGGTCATTAAGCTCTCTATCTTATATTGATTCACTTCAGGTGCATTGTAGCATAAAAGTATTGGGTGCTACACGAAGCATCTCTGTGCCATACAAAAACGATACATGTGATAACAACATCAAAAAGTAACAGCCTCTGCCCTCCTTAGGAACGCATAGCATCTGGTCTGACCTCTACTAGACTGAGCTCCCTCTCTAGGACGACCACATCCTGGATGACTCCACCCTGAGATGGCTGAGCGAGTAGTGTAGTAACAGGAACAGAAATCATAGTCTAACCTCCCTGCTGTCCTGAACCTCTATGAATATGAGGGCAGTATTTCCTGACATGCTCCAAGTCCTCGGACTCGTAGCAACCTCTTATCAGAAATGACTGTCAGGCCTGTGTTGGACCCCCCGAGCCATAATACCCACCAGAAGAACCTATTACTAATGAACCTTGAATAGATGGAGCGTAATGAGAATTCTGTGCACTGAATGAAGACTACACAGAAGCTCCTCGACTGGTGGTGGTGTATGATAAACTGAACTGCTAGAATGGACTCTCCCAAATCGACCTTGGCCTCCAAATGAGGCACCACCAAAGCTACCTGAATGTCGGAACCTCTTGTCCCTACCTTGCATCAACTTTATAATCTCTCTATATATGCACTTAATATGACGCGCTATCTCTACAACCTGGTGAAATGAAGTCTCAGTCTCTTCCTCTCTAGCCATAGCAAGTTGAATACTGGGGCAAAGACTATCAATGAATCTCCTCAATCTCTCCTCCTTATAAGGAATCAAAATAGTAGCATGACAGGATAACTCTGTAAATCTCATCTCATAATCAATGACTGATATCTGACCCTACTGAATATGCTCAAACTGCCTCCACAACTCCTCTCTTCTGGTGAGGGGTACAAACTTCTCCAAAATGACCTAGAGAACTGAGCCTAAGTAAGAGGAGATGATCTTGCTAGTCTGCCCAGCTCATAACCTGCGACCACCTTTTAGCCGGACCCACTATCTGGAAAAAGCCAACTTCATTGGACTCAACTAGTCCCAAATTGCATAGAATATCATGACAACGATACAAGAACTCTCGGGCATCCTCTGAAGGTATACCGTTGGAGTAAGGAGGATGCAACTTTGTGAACTTATCTAGCCTCTTCAGCTCATCAGTTGGCATCGCATGGCTATCCTCAGACTGCATGGCAATAGTAGGTTAAGCTCCCTCAACTGTTAATAGTGCGGGGATCTGATAACCATGGGCCATCTACTCGGGGTACAAGTAGCTGGAGTCTGCTCCGCCCCCTGCGTAGAAAGTAGCTAGTACAATAGAAAATTCCCCAACTTGAGCCTAGAGGCGGACTCAGGATTTGAGCACCGCAAAGACACCACTGTATGTTAATCACTAGCAATAAAATTTGGTGTGCAACTATTTGAAAACATAATAATTATGATGATTTATCATCCAAGTATAAACAAAAAAAATTTCTAAAGAAAAACGAAAGCACCGACAGAGAGAGATTTCTTTGCAAAATAGGTGACGTGGAAAAGGAAGGTGTTTGATTAAGCATGTTTCACACAATAAAATTTCTAGTTTTTTAATTAAAAATAGGGTCCATGATCAAAAGGGTGTTCAAACTTTAAATTATCAAAAACTTAATAAAGAAATCAAGATTAACGATATGTTAATAGTCAAAGAATTGAAGAAGAGTCTCAAACTCTTAGTTGCCATTGCCGAGTCGGAGTCAACATGATTGTTGAAGAAGTTTGTTGCAGAACGATCTGTGTTTTTCTATTTTTAGCGATAAGTTACATTGAGTCTTTTAATTTTAAGCCAAGGAATTGAAAAGAAATAAAATTAATTAAGTTGACTGTTATGTATTAGTATTAAGCTATAATTGAATTCAAAAAGAAGATTGGATTCGACCCATGTCATCCAGCAAAGGAGGAAAATTAAGCACCTAAATCAACCACTTCTACAATTGTACAGATAAATGTAAAATATTTATACAAGATTTTTTTGAAGGCTAACGGGGTCCCGTGACCCCTCAACCCGCAATGTAGGTCCGCCTATTCTTGAGCCAAACTCTAGAGTAAACCAACATTAAGGACCAAAACGTCCTGGACAATTAGTGTAGCAAGTAAACCTGGGGAACCGGAGATGATCCCATCGATTCAACATAGTAAGGAATTTGCTCCTCAATAGGAGCTACTGGTAGCTCCACAACAGCCGCTCGAGCAGGGCCCCTAGGTGCGGCGCGTGCTCTCCCTTGCCCCTGCCTTCGCTCTAGCCTCTCGTGGCCTTGGTCTGGGGTACTGGTGCTTGCTCAGCTGTACCAGAAGAACGTGTCCGCACCATTCGTGAGAGAATAGAAAAATAAAGATTCAAACTTAGGGATAAATAAATCTGCACGACAAAGAATGAAAGAAAGAGAAGTTTTGCTAACCGCCTTGTAGCCTATCAAGATAAACAGATGTCTCCATACCGATCTGCAAGACTCTACTAGACTTGCGCAATACTCGTGAGACCTATGAAACCTAGCTCTAATACCAACTTGTCACGACCCAAAATCCCACTTGAGCCGTGATGATGCCTAACACTGCTTGCTAGGCAAGCCAACAACTATGCAGAAATAAACTTCAACAATAGTATGAAATAATCTCAAAAACGAACTAACATAAATAATTGAAATCAAAATAGCTATACAACTGAAAACCATCCAAAAATCTAGTGTCATTGAGTGCATGAGCTTTATAGAATAAGCAAAATACAAAGTCTGAACAAAAAATATAATATTGTCTAAAAGACCAAACAATAATAACATGACATAAAAGAGGTATTCAAGGCCTATGAACGGAAGAACAGTGCTACCTTGAAATCTCCAACTAGTTCGGATCCGGCTCAAGGGCAACTACCATGATCAGTAACAGCTGGATCTACACATGAAGTGCAGAATTTAGTATGAGTACAATCGGCCCCATGTACTCAATAAGTAACAAGCCTAACCTCGGGCTGAAAGCAATGATGAGCTTGGCAAGGTCCAATTACTCAATTTCAACAGCCAACAACAACAATAATAGCATAATAGTAGCAAAAGGAAAAGCAACTCAATAATATATGGTTCGACTCTATCACATTAAGAGAAATATAAGCATGCTTTTCAAATGTATCAGTCAAGGCATCGATTTTAAAGACATCAAATATCCATAGCATGAGAAAATGTAACTTTGTGCCTGCATGACAAGTACTCATGCTAAAATCAATAGCGTAATAGTTTAATCATCAAGTAAACACAATCTCAGCACATACATAATGCCTGACGCAAATACCCCTTAATCATACTCTCAGCACGCTTACGGTGCCTGGCTCAAAACCCCTGAATCATCACAAACACTCATACTGAGCACTGCGCGGATGCCTGGCATAAGTTCCTCACTAAGCACATATCAAGTGTATGCACTCACAGGATTATACCTAACTCTGGAGGGGTGGATCCTAGCCCAAGCTCTAATATGATCACAAGTCAACGATCGATATCACTCTGCCAAATATGGGGCCTGATGCAACATTCACTCACAATTAGCATCAATACTTAACAAGCAATGCCGCTCAGCCTAATATGGGGCTTGGACGTAAACGTCACCTCACAATCAATATCAACATAGCTCTATGGCCCAAGTTCAATCATCAATCCACTCAAGTCATAATATGCTTATATGTCACAGTGCCACAATTAAAAATACCGCACGGAATATACCAGCGTGCCACAACTCAGTTCAAACCCATGTCACAAAAATAAGGACATTAATAACTGTGATATAACATATAAAGAGGGATAGAGACAGAGATATAATATGTGGATATGATATCATGATTGAAAATATAACTACAATTAAGATAAACAACTAAACATAGCAAAAATAGCACTATCATGTCTCAAACGGACAATCATATCGCCTAGATATGATTTGTATCATGAATAAGCTAATATAGTCATACAAGTGGACAAAAAATGGTATTGAAGAGGCATGATAGCAAAACAAAGTACATAATTGGTTATTAAACACGAAAACAAGAAAACAAAAGATAAAAGCAAGACGCTTAGCTAACCAATGCCTTTTCTTGTCTTATCCAACATTGATGGCATAAACGTAGCTTGATCAGGTTGACCTGCATCAATAATAGCCTAAAGTCTATCCGGATCATGTAAAAACACGGTGTACGCAAGTACGATCTCACCTCGCACATGTGTCACCCCAGCATATAACAGATATCATAGCCTACGGGAAAATTACCTTCAAACCAAGCCTAGGCAGATACTTACCTCAAATGCATGAGAATCAATACTCCAAAAATACTTTGCCTCACAAATCAGCCTCTGAACGGATCAAATCTAACCAAAAATAACTCAATAACGTCAAACAAGGTAATAGAAACCGATTCTAAATAATAAAGCTTCAATATTTATTCAATTACACAAAGTCAACCAAAAAAATCAATCCGGGCTCGCTTTCTGGAACCCGAACAAACTCACAAATGTCGACTACCCATTCGAATATGAGCTTAAATATACAAGTTTCATTAGATTATAACTCCAAATTGGGGTTTAAATCTCAATTATTCACTTTCCAAATTATAAAACCCCGAAAATTTCACCTAAAACCCAAAGTTTTGTGGTACCGAGGTAGGCTAATGTACAAACCTTTTGGGTTGAACAGAGCGTCGGTAGTTGAAGAAAAATTATTGTAGAACAGGTTGCTTCTGCGGTCCATTATGCGCAACAGAATTGATCTGCGAACCACCAATTTTGGAGGTTGTTTTGCGGTCAACTATGAGACCGTATAATCGTTTCGTGGGTCTCACATCCGTCGCAGAACCAGCACGAAGATTTTCGAAGGGAGATTCTGCGACTGCACAATTGATATGCGGTCCGTAGACCTGGCCGCAGACTGGACTAGAGTAGCCCAATTTTTGGGACCGTTTCTGCGGTCCATTTTGCGAGCCGCAAACCTAATCTGCGATGCACTCTACGACCGCAGAGTTGAGTTCTGAGGATCCATTTTTTGGTTTTTATAACCCGACCCTGTTTTGATATATAGATGTTAAGGACCATTTATAAGGTAAAAACCTGATATTTTAGAGTGAGGAAATGCTCTAGAGTGAGAGGGGATTTCCCAAGCTAATTGCTCATCAATCCTTGCTCAAAGTTTGGACATCCCACAAAGAAAACTCATAAGTTCTTCATCCAAGAGGTAAGGTACCATATCCTAGTTTTAATTTCGAATTTGGTGTAGGGTTAATGGGGAGTGTGATTCTTGGGTGTGAGAGTGTTATTTATGCATATATGTACTATCAAGGATTGTGGGAAGGTTGTTGAGCTTAAATGGGTAGAATTTGGGTTGTGAATGAAGGAATCCACCACAGGAAGACCTTGAAATCATAATGCCCACCTAGTGTTTGATAAAATGCTCAAATGAGCCGAAACCACGATTATCGTCCTAATTTGTGTTCAATTTTATTATGTTTCTAAATAGATTGAAGTTGCTAAGATTTTCAGAGCATTGTAGTAATTTAAGTAAACTCAAGGAGAGGTATGTTGGCTAAACTTCTCTCTTAGAACTGAACCCCATGATGTCCTTGTGAGTCCCGAGTTGTTCATTATAAATTGACTATTTCAAATAAGCCTTGTGTCAAAATATATATGTTCAATATGTATCCCAAATGATCTTGTCATGTTATGTTACCATTGGAGAATGTGTTCAAAGTATGGGTTTCGTATCTAAATGTTATGACCTCAAGTCGTGTTTCAAATTAAAGTTATTATGCCAAATTATGTAAGAAATCTCAATGTGCTTAAGACCCTTATTTTCTCACATGTGTACTTAAAGTCTTGATTAGAAATGCTTTGTTGTTGATGATCCGTGATGATGTTTGAAAGTGAAAGAGGAGAGCATGAAATATGAAATACGGGCGACGTGCCAAAAATGATATTACATTTGGGGCCACTAGTGCCAATGAAATGAAGAAACGTGTAAAAGATATTGAAATGAGTTAAAAAGTCTTTTATGTAATAAATAATTTTTTTTGGAAGTATCGTTTGTTACCGAGGAAGGGTAGGTTGAAATAACCTAATCCCGAAATTGCACGTGCAGGTATAGGAGCGAATTGTGATTATTCCCCTTGTTTGGGATGAGATTGATGTTATGAGAATATTCCTCTTTATTAGGATGCTATGATTTCTAGAAAGGGTGATGTCGATCCAGACGGCATTGTGGTGAGACGGCCTAGCCGGTTGGATCATGATCGGATGCCATGCCGCACACATGGTGGTGATTGTGCTGAAAGTTGTAATTGAAATTGTGGTTGAGATTGTGATTATGATTACACCTCCACACGCACACATTGGGGTGAGGCGGCGGGGACACTTTGTGTAGACTGAATGTATTTGGGTGAGACGGCCTAGCCGATCAGGCCGTGATTAGACCCGTGCTAAAATCACGGTGGTATACCCGTTCAAAAGATCTCCTAACCTAAAATATGGAAATTTACTTGAAAACTTGTCTTTTTCCTAACTTGATGTTTTGGTATTGTTTGAGGCTCTCATTGATTCAATGATTGTTCTTCCTTGTGTTATTACTCGTTCTATTGAGAGGGTGTTTAGACATATATGTTAATACTATTCCATATGTACTAACATCCCTTTTTTTCGGGGGCGCTGCAGCTTTAGTGGATGCATGTGGTTCTGTAGCAAGTGGCATTGATCAATGATAGTAGTACACCTTCTTCTCAGTAGATTTGGTGAGCCCCACTTCATTTCGGGGTCTTCTATCTTTTGTTCCTCGTGTATTGTGTTTGAGATATAGCCGGGGTCTTGTTGCCGGCACTATCATAGTACTCCTTCATATATATTAGAGGCTCTATAGACACAGTGTGGGTTGTGTGTTGATGTTGGGAAAGTCAAACTAGTTTTGTTGTATTTGAATCACTTGTTTCACTTCAACTATGAAAGTGCATGTATTTTGAGACCTCAAAGTGAAGTAACTAATGGTAATGAATTGGTATTGTATACATGATCTCCTTATTGTCTAATTAATGAAAATATATCTTCTCTTTATTCGTGGGTGAGTTTGGGTAGAAGGCAATCTAGCAGGCTTGCTCGGCAAGGTTATCTCGGTTGAGCATCGGTCGCGCTCCCCAAGGTCGGGGTGTGACAAAAATTATAGCCAAAACCCCTCAAATTCCTCTTTTAAATAACATAATGTATGTGCAATAATCTATGTAAAAATAAGATATAATATCAAAATCAAGTAGAAATCACTTACCCTCTTGCCTTGCGTGAAAATTCCCATCAAAAGTCGCCCCTCTCCAAGTCAAGGTTTCAAAATATGAGAGAATGAGTTAAAATCTCGAAGTAGGAACTTAATATACTCTTCCCAGCACTACCCTTCGCGAACATGGCCCAGCCTCGCTTTCGCGAAGCACAATTTGATATTGCCTCAAAAAGATCCTACACGAGCATGATAGACCACTCGCGATCACGATACACATGCGCCCCAAGCCTACGCAAATGTGATCGCCTTTGTCACACCCTAAACCTGGGGAGGCGTGGCCGGCACCTGGTGCTATATTTGGCCCGAGCGTACCACTCTGTAACTGTGAACTCTGGAGGGGTAACCCTCAACTTAGGCCGATGAGGCCATATTCTGAATCATCTGAAAGTATCGTCTCTTTCATCTGAGGGGTAAACATACCCAAAAGCTCATACATATATAAATATAACTGTGCAGGATGATGAGGCCTCCATGAACATCTACTGATATACAAAATATGCAGAACTTGTCTACATGCCTCTAGAGATAATTGAACTATTCCATGGTTGGGATAGGGCCCCGACCTACCCATCAAATTTGTATATATAAAATGGACTCCAAGGTTTAGACCTGGTAACTCCTAGGGAGTGGAGCTTACCAACCAAGCTGATGTTTGACTCTGTTTACTGGGAAGGTCTATCTAGCTGTCTATCAGGTCCTACAAGCATGAAATGCAGCATCCCAGCAAAAAGGATGTCAGTACGAAATAATGTACTAAGTATGTAAGGAAACAAAATAATTGAAAGCTGAAACTGAACTGATAATATAATAATTGAAAGTAACTGGGAGTCAAAGATTATATGAAGATATGCTTACCTGTTGATACTGACTCAACTCTCACAATATAGTAAATAAAATAGCTACCCTATAAGGCTCGATACATATAACTGCTTTGCCGTAGTAGGCTCGCTCGTAGGCGCTCGGCCATACTAGGCTCTGTATCTCGACCATTCTAGGCTCGCTAATAGGCGCTCGACCACAGTAGGCTCGGTATATAACTTACCATCTGATCTGACGTTGCCCAATAGGGGCCTGCCCATCGATTATAGCTCGGTGGTGGTAAAATAAATATAATATTGTATATATAAAGACTCTCTGCTCTCTTGGCTGAAAGAAGACAACACTTAACTGAATAGAAAGTCCCAATAAGGGAGAATACTATAACTTATGTAACTAGGATAATATGAATAAATTTAGGAATACGAACATCTCTTTATGTCTCGTTATCAAAATACATATAGGTGCGAGATCATGCCAAAATGAAGGAAAGGTTTAGCCTTAACATACCTCAACCTCGTTGAGTCCTTAATAGCTTCCAAGCAACTCCTCAAACAACTCCACTCAGTCTACCAAAGCATAAGTAGATTCAAAATCGGTGCTGAGTAAAGGCTAAGTCCGTAACTTAATCTAGTAGCTCGCTTATGTAAATTTGGACAGCATCTCCCCTGTAACAAGGGCCTTCTCCAATACCATATAACAACAGCCAACAACACCAATCAATCTATGAACCAACAAGTGCACAAACTTCACACACAAAATTGCTATTTAACACGACGAGCGGCAAGCTTAGATTGGAACCAAACCCCAACTCTTTTTCCCATCTCCCCTGTACTTACAACACCAAAAATAGGTCCATCATATAAACATATATATTGACATGGCATTCCAACCTTATATCCCACATAAATGTAACATCAACCAGCCCCACAAGATAAAACAACGACATGAACAACTTCTAGGTATTGTGTGATTGCCTCTTCTCCTATTTACAACATCATCAACGTACTCAACATATATACAAGAATAAAAATAATAAGAACATTATAACCAAGTTATTCCCCATGATTCCAGCCATATGAAGTCATATATACTACTCCAAAATAGTCCAATAAGAGACTACAATTTCTTATACAACTTCAAGTTCTATCTTATAATTCTTCATCAAAATAACTTAACCAACACATAGATAAGATTAATCGCAAGGAATAGGCTGTTATACATACCTTAAATAATCTGAAAAAACTCGAACCAAAGCTTCCCTTAGCTTATAAGCACCCTTAATCACATCACAACACCATAGAGACTCTCTTCTTCACTTAGGCTAACTTTTGAGGTTAGGTTTAGGTAAAACACCATTGGATTCGACTTGCAACCCTTGAGAACGGTTAGAGAGGTGTTGAGAGGGTTTGAGAACTGTCCTTGGTCGAAAATGACAAAAAATAAGAAACCCTTTAAAATGTTCAAGGGTCGTCCACCGCCTAAGTGGGTCCCATTGAGAGATGCTTGTGTGGTCTCACGCAAACGCAAATATCTCTCTACTCCAATGACGTATCGATGAACAGTTTAATGTGTTAGAAACTAGACTCGTAGGTCTTCAATGTGGTAGATAGATCATCCTCTAATTTCAAGTATATTGGGAGAAATGCTCAGCTGCATTTGACCTAAGTTTCAACACATGTATGAATGCAACTTGTGTTGACCTTTTCCAACCTTTGTTCCAAAACTCGCTTGACTTCAAAACATAACACACAACTATCATAAAACTAAAATAACTCATAACATAATATCCTTATAATGTGAAGTACCCTAGTCGCACCCCAAAAATACATGTTATAACATTCCCAATTTGACGACTTTCGACGAAACTTATTTTCTTCAATTCGTTTAGCTTCTAAGCCTTCAAACACTCTTGGTACTTGGTATTCATGATCTTAAATATTTGTAACCTCCACATCAACATGATTAACTAACTTTGTAAACCTTTCAAAGATGATTTCATTTCTGAGCATACATCAATTGACTTACGACGTACTCTTACGTATGAAAACATGGGGTGTAACATCATTCCCCCCTTTGGTACATTCGTCCTCAAATGTTGACTAATGCGCTTATCAGTCTCATAACCTATAGCTCTTACAAATACTTTACTGATGTCCTTTCCATCTTGGCAACAGTTCTGTGAAGAAATCCATAGGCCAGGGCACTTACCCCTTTTTGGCCTCTTTCTCACACCACGACTTGTGGTCGAAATTCTTCCAATCTCGTAACTATTGCAACCTTATCTCATGCAGCTTGTACGACTCTGTCCTTATATGTGCACCTATGTGACTCTTCTCTCCTTTGTTCTCTAGCTTTTAGCCAATCTCTAGGCCTCACTTTGTGAACATATACAGAACTATGACAAGATGTCCCTCTAGGCATCTATAGGTGTACTAAAGTTCTTCGCTCGGTACTTGTCGAACTTACGACTATTGCTATATCTTGTTTCATAGCCTCAGTTATCTATGCTTATGGCTTTACTATATCTAGGTAGCTTATACTATGCCACAACACTTACTTTGATTTATTATTACCAAGGTCTGTTACCCAACTCCAGGTTACTCTCTCGCTTCTTATCCTATATATATAAATTTAAGTCCCTTAATGCTTCCTCATTACTGTTCATCTTAAGAATGTCAACCTAATCTCATCTCATACTTTGTAACCTTTATCTATCTATGTTGATTCACCTTAATGTTGATCTATAATCTACCACTGATAACTTGAAACCTCTTACGTAATATATTTTCACTAGGGCTCATGTCTCATTGGGAACATCTGCAGTTATTTTCCTGATCCAACTAGGAATGATACTATACTTCAATAACCATATGTTATATCATCCCAACGTGATTCATCTTATGGGGGTATTCTAATCCCATGCAATTCATGAAATGACTTCTCTTTGAATTATTACTCAATCGAAGGCCTAATTGTCTTCCTCTTATTAATTATCACAATTACACTCTCATTCTACTACCAGGGCAGCATTTCATCTTTTCTAAATGCCCCTAGTCTTAAACTCCTCTAAGTTCATTCAAGTTGTACTGTGCTTTTTATAACTTACAAAAATCATCAGCTCTCTTGTTTTGATGGGTTTAATCCCGAGGACTTACTTATTCCTGTCTACCTTTTCTTACCCTTACTCCTGTCTACCTAAAACCTTATCGCTCTACCATACTTTAGCTTGCGACTTACACATATCTATTTATACTACTCGCAACCTTCCTTTAACTTGCTAGCACCATAGATTTTCTTATGTTATTCTGGAACATCAAGAGAGACATCACATCGTCTCTAACTCTTCTTTACTCTCTTAACTAGACCTCTTGGTACTTGGAAACCATAGGCTAGAAGATATGTCACTGATGACACCACTATCATTTGTGGATACTGAATCACGGTGCTTCTAGCCCTCTATCTGAAGTATGGACTATTCACAACCTTCTGCACTTTAGTATCTCTACCTTTTTACCTTTACCTTTCTTATCTTTAAATCTTGAATTGTATCTTCTGTCGCTTTCATAACCTTTCTTCCACATAGGTGGAATTGACGTCCACAACTTGAAGCTCTACTATAATACTTGCACCTCTAGTGCATACACAATCCGGTGAGAGCTTCATACTTACTCTTTATGAGACTAGTACTTTTCCAACTGGCTTTATTGTAGAGCCCTTATAGAATATGGCCGTTGTACTATCTCTATTGTACCTCCAATATTAAGAGTGATTCTACAATGTTCTGAATCATGATTTCTATAATCATTTAGATCTAATAATCAGACTCTTGATTTACTTAGCTGATGTAACTCTTTAGTTTCCTCTTCTCTCTCAGCCTTTAAGTAGGCTTAAGCTATCTTTCAATCTGGGGCTTAGGGTATTAGTTATTGCTTTCTCCTTTCATGGGCGCTATGGAACATCCATAATATAATTTTCTAACAATTCAAGCCCTTGTCTGTGAGCTGGACTCAATTCGTTCTTTTAAATTATACCGGAGTCTCCTATAGTTGTAGGAATGTCAAAATATATGTTGCATGGATAATTGTCCGAAATCTTAAGTGTGTTCATAATGTTACTAACTCTGGGTCATTGATTGAATAATTCCTTTCGTGCCTTCTCAGCTTTCTTTAAAAGTGAGGAATTACTTTTCCTGGTCGTTCTGCTACTTGTTTCATGAATACTTGACTTATCTTAATTCCCACACCTATTTGAATTTTGTGCAACTCATATGATCTCGAATATTACTTTTGATTTTACTTCCTGTTCCTTAGTCACGACATATGCTACTTTGCTTTAGAGTGCATACATGTTGTAGTGAGACTGTTGTTACAAGATCATTTCTTCTTTAGGTCACTATGCTTATGTTGAAGCTTTCTTCCTTATTTCCTCAGCTAGTCTTTCATTGATGTACTTACTCACCTGTAATTATCCTTAATTACTTACCTCTACGCCCTTGTGCTCGTAGGGTTACTTCTGAAACTAAAATTTTGACTATCTCTCCAGTGGCACTCTCTTTTATTTCCGTAATGTTTATATGATAACTTTAACTACCCTAACTCTTATCTGAATATTTCTCAAGGATACGATGTCATATCTGTGAGGCTGAATTTCCTGTGCTGGGTTTCACTATGTTTATCTTGCATGATATGCTTATTTATCTGAGACCTCTTATCTAGCCATAACTAGGCTCTTCCTGGATCAACTGCTAACTACTCGTCAGTCCATGCTCATATCTATATTCTGTGTAACCTCTCTTGGGTTATGTCTTTTGTCTTAACTTGCTCTCGCACTGGCTCCTAATGTATCATGTGTCCATTCACACTTATTTATCAATAACATCCTAGTCGAGAACCCTTACTGCCTCTCCCCGGCATCATGCTTGAATACTGTTCTGGAGTTGTAACATATCTGTAGGATCTGAATAAATGCAATCTCATTCTGTTTGCCTTTTTACCGCATTCTTTCTTTACTATTCCATAGCTACTTGAACTACAAAACTCTGACTTAATACCAGATCGCACCGTCTTCCCCCCTTTAGGGGAGTACTAGCATTTAATGCTATGAAGATTTACCTATATATGTTTTACCTCTTCATCCTCGGCATCTTTTCATGTCTTTACTAACTCTTACTCGCCTTGCGATAACCCTTCTCTACTAGGGATAACTGAATTTCTTACGTGCGAGGGTGACACCTAGTGTAACTGGCACACTTAGTTCCTTAAGCTTAACTCTGCTCACGGTGGTTGCTTTAGGACAGCGTCTTCCTGAATGACCTTTAGAGGTTATACTTCCGTTGTCCATTCTATCATTGCCGAAATGCGATCTCTGAAATTCTCACGATGATGGCTATTATCAAATCCTTCAGTCCCTAAATCATGTTAGGTTTTATCTTGTTTACTAGCCCATACTAATTTTTATTACTCCCGGGGTCTATCTTAGCTTGTTGGTAATCACATGGGAGTCACCAGCTTATATCTCTTATTATCTCAAGGCCTGTCACCTCTTGTCTTTTCCTTCACTTGACTATAGACTCTATCATCTTGTCATATTTTGATTTACCCTTATCACCCATTTCTCATACCTTACTCGTAATGCTTCATTTACTCTCTTCTTATTCTCTTGCTAATATTTCTGTCTATCACATTATTTTGAAATCTTCAACGAAACCTTGTTTCGCTTTTAGCTCCCCTGGCTCATTCCACAATTTTGGGTTATTCTAACCCCAGCTGGATCCTGATATCCCATCATTCTCTTAAACTATATATGTTAGCTTCCATTGGGCAAAACTGAGATGGGTGTAGCCAATTGTACATACCTCTATTACTGTTGAAAGTAAACTCAGAGTACTTGTATTTCTCTGCCAGAATTGTAAATATTGATAATCTTCACTAACAGGGTACCTCGTACCCTCCTTCACCATGCTTCAACTACATGTTAAAACTTAAACTTTTACCTTATGATACTCCCATGGCCTGTGATTCACGGGGTGTATTTGATATTCCCATCTTAGGGTCTTAAGCTGGAAATTTGCACATCTTGTATGCACGATTAGATAGGGCCTCAAACAGCGCCACGTCGTCAAGAACCCCCCTCTATTTCTGCCCTTACTTGTTGCTCTATTAGCCCTCTAGCTATCTGTAATTTTTTCTAATTGAAAGCATCTCTATATCATTAGCAAACATAAGTCTTGGCTCGAACTCTTATGACTCAGTTCTATTGCACGATTTGGATTTGAAAGAAGGGTAACAGACTCCTAAATGCCTTGTAGCTTCCTATTTATATAATGTGGTGCACAACACATCTATAAACAAGGCTCTCTAGACATGGCTTGTAAACTCCCTAGGATAGAATTGCTCTGCTACCAAGTTTGTCACGCCCCAAACTTGGGGAGGCGTGGCCGAGACCCGGTGCCATCTTTTGCCCGAGAGTACCACTTTGTAACTGTGAACTCTAAAAGGGTAACCCTCAACTTAGGCTGATGAGACCATATTCTGAATCATCTGAAAGTATCGTCTATATATATATATATATATATAACTCTGCGGGCTGATGAGGCCTCCATGAACATCTACCGATATACAAAATATGCAGGACTCGTCTACAAGCCTCTAGAGATAACTGAACAGTACCATGGTCGAGATAGGGCCTCGACCTATCCATCAAACCTGTATATATAAAATGGACTCCAAGGTCTAGACCTGGTAACTCTGAGGGAGTGGAGCTTACAACCAAGCTGATGTTTGGCTTTATCTGCTAAGAAGGTCTATCTAGCTGTTTATCAGGTCCTGTAGGCATGAAATGCAACATCCCCAACAAAAGGGATGTCAGTACAAAATAATGTACCGAGTATGTAAGGCAACAAAATAACTGAAAGATGAAACTGAACTGATAATATAATAACTGAAAGTAATTGGGAGTCAAAGATGATCTGAAGATATGCTTAACTGTTGATACTGACTCAACTCTCTTAATATAGTAAATAAAATAACTGTCCGGCCCTATAAGGCTCGGTATATGTAACTGCTCTACCGTAGTAGGCTCGCTCATAGGCGCTCGACCGTGTGAGGCTCTGTATCTCAGCCGTTCTAGGCTCGCTCATAGGCGTCCGGCAAGAGTAGGCTCGGTATATAACTTACCATCTGATTGGAGGTTGCCCAATAGGGGCCTGCCCATCGATTATAGCTTGAGGGTGGTAAAAATACTGTCATATTGTATATATATGATCTGAAGATATGCTTAACTGTTGATACTGACTCAACTCTCTTAATATAGTAAATAAAATAACTGTCCGGCCCTATAAGGCTCAGTATATGTAACTGCTCAACCGTAGTAGGCTCGCTCATAGGCGCTCGACCGTATGAGGCTCTGTATCTCAGCCGTTCTAGGCTCGCTCATAGGCGTCCGGCAAGAGTAGGCTCGGTATATAACTTACCATCTGATTGGAGGTTGCCCAATAGGGGCCTGCCCATCGATTATAGCTTGAGGGTGGTAAAAATACTGTCATATTGTATATATATAGACTCTCTCCTCTCTTGGTTGAAATAAAACAATACTTAACTGAATAGGAAGTCCCAATAAGGGAGAATACTGTAACTTATAAAACTAGGATAATATGAATAAATTCAGGATTCTAACATCTCTTTATGTCTCGTTATCAAATACATGTAGGTACGGGATCATGTCAAAATGAAGAAAAGGTTTAGACTTAACACACCTTAACCTCGTCGAGTCCTTAATAGCTTCAAGCAACTCTTCCAACAACTCCACTCAGTCTACCATAGCATAAGAATATTCAAAATCGGTGCTAAGTAAAGGCTAAGTCCGTAACTTAAGCTAATAGCTCGCTTATGTAAATTTGGACAGCATCTCCCCTGTAACAAGGGCCTTCTCCAATACCAAATAACAATAGCCCAGCAACACCAATCAATCTACACAATAACAAGTGCACAAACGTCACACACAAGACTGTTATTTAACACGACGAGCAGCAAGCTTGGATAGGAAAAAAACCCCAACTCTTTTTCCCATCTCCCTTGTACTTACAACACGAAAAATAGGTCCAACATATAAACATATATATTGACATGACATTCCAACCTTATATCCATCATAAATGTAGCATCAACTAGCCCGACAAGATAAAACAACGACATGAAACACTTCTAGGTATTGTGTGGTTGCTTATTCTCCTATTTACAACATTATCAACATACTCAACATATTGACAAGAATAATAACAATAAGAACATTATAATCAAGCTATTCCCCGCGATTTCCAGCCATCTGAAGTCATATATACAACTCCAGAATAGTTCGATAAGAGACAACAATTTCTTATACTACTTCAAGTTCTATCTTATAATTCTTCATCCAAATAACTTAACCAAAAGATAGATAAGATTAAATAAGAAATAGGGTGTTATACATACCTTAAATAATCTGGAAAAACTCGAACCAAAGTTTCCCTTAGCTTATAAGAACCCTTAGCCACATCACAACACAATAGAGACTCTCTTCTTTACTTAGGCTAACTTTTGAGGTTAGGTTTAGGTAAAACACCATTAGATTCGACTTGGAACCATTGAGAACTGTTAGAGAGGTGTTGAGAGGGTTTGGGAACTATACTTGGTCTAAAATGACAAAAAATAAGCCGTCCAAGCCCTTTAAAGTGTTCAAGGGTCGTCCACCGCCTTAGTGGGTCCCATTGAGAGCTGCTTGCGCGGTCTCGTGCAAACGCGAATATCTCTCTACTCCGATGTCGTATCGATAAACAGATTAATGCATTAAAAATTAGAGTTATAGATCTTCAATTTGGTAGGTAGATCATCCCCTAATTCCAAGTATATTGGGAGAAAAGTTCAGCTAAATTTGACCTAAGTTTCCACACATTTATGAATGCAACTTGTGATGACCTTTTCCAACTTTTATTCCACAACTCTCTTGACTTCAAAACATAACACACAACTATCATACGACTAAAATAACTCATAACATAATCTCCTTATAATGTTAAGCACCCTAATCTCAACCCAAAAATACATGTTATAACATTCTCAACTTGTTGACTTTCGACGAAACTTATTTTCTTCAATTCATTTAGCTTCTCAGCCTTCAAACCCTCTTGGTACTTGGTATTCATGATCTCAAATATTTGTAACCTCCACATTAATATGATTAACTAACTTTATAAACTTTTCAAAGATGATTTCATTTTTGAGCTTACATCAATTAACTTACGACGTACTCTTACGTACAAAAACATGGGGTGTAATAGCCTTCACACGATCGCGAAGGCCAATCCTCTACCTAACTCGCTTGCCTCATCTCTAAGTGAACGCGAACCCTGTAGCTCGAACGCGAAGGCCACTGACCACAACCCATCGCATACGCGACCTCCTGTCCACGAACACAAAGAACAAAATGCAGCTGCCTCAAAATAAACCTCCGCGATCGTGAGACCAGCTCTGCGATCGCGAAGCACACCAGACACCAGCAGAAAAATATGGAACCTCAAAAAAGCTCCTGGTGGTCCAAAACTCACCAGAGCCATCCGAAACCCCGTCCAATTATACCAACAAGTCCGTAAACACAACCCAGGTGTATCCAAAACATCCAAATACACACGAGACCATCACATCGACGAATCGAAGATCAAACCTCAAATTGAACTTCTCTTAAGTTCATAAGCTTTTAAACTTCAAACTAAGAGTCCGATTCATGCCTAATCAATCCAAATTATGTACAAACTTCGCACACAAGTCCCAAATAACATAAAAATACTATTTTAAGTTTCCGAAACAAGAATCATTACTCAATATCTTCAAAATCAACTCCTAGTCAAATGTATAAACTTTTCAAACCTTCAAATTTTTAACTTTCGACATTTAGAACCAAAATATCCTATGAACCTCCAAATCTAAATTCGGACATAAGCCTCAGTCCAAAATCATCATATGAACCTAATGGAACCATCAAATTATCAATCTGAAGTCGTTTCCACAATAGTCAAATATCAGTTAACTTTTACAATGTAAACTTTCAACATTAGAACTATGTGTTCCAATTTACTCCAAAACCTTTTCGGAACCAAACAATCGTCCCCGCAAGTTACATAATAACAATCAAGCATACAAGGAGCATCAAATAAAAAAGTGAGGCTCAAATACATAAAGTAACCGGCCGGATGGTTATAGCAATCATGTGACATTTCATAAAAAGTAATTGGGGAACCCAATAGTCCCTAATAGGAATGGACGTCGATCGGTTCGCTTCGATTTTGTAGAAGTTCGGTTCTGTTTATTTGATTTTTGGTTTGTGATTTTAATAACCAAAACTGAACCATAATAACTTCACTTCAACTCGATTTATTCATGTTCGGTTGGATTTAATCGGTTTGATTTTTCGATTTCAAATCATGGAAAAAATGGTAACCAAACAACAAAAATAGATTTCTTGCTGACAAAAATCACAAAAGAAATAAGAATCCGATCAAATACATGAAAAAGACCAGAATCCTATGCAAGAAAAATCATATTACTTTACAAAAACATAAAAAGAGAGTATTAGATGTATCTTGCGTTTAAGCTTGTATTGGTGTAAAATATTTAAAGCTAAATTATAAAAAGTCAAAATCTTTTTAGTTTAATTCTTTATCTTAACAAACATTAATATGCAATGATTCGAATTTTTTACTCATTTGAAAAGCAACAAGTAATGCTTTATTTGATAAGTTTTAGATTAGACTTATTATTTGTAGTCATTTTGTCTTTCTCTTTTTATTGATATTCCATGGCAGTTTTTTCGTTTTATGTATTTACGTTATTTCTGATAGTTAATTTCTCTTTGTTACCAACATATCCAAATCCATTATTCAGATCGTTCAAATTTCCTACCGTATATGTTTTTTCGTAAAAAAAAATATTGATATGGGACAAGGTGACATGCTATAGGTCCAACACACCCAATGGACTTGGCTTCTTCAGGTTAAAAATTAGTTTTGGGCTTTATGGCTAAGCAAAGGATAACTGCGTAAGGGACTGAGAGTCCAAAAGTTGGTAAAAAACTTTGGTTTTTTAGTTAATTAAAAACCGAACCCTTAAAACCAATTGCCGAACCGAACACCAAACTTTAAAAAAATATAAACCTCAAATCGAAAAATCGAAACTGAATAAACTAAAACTTTCATTTCGACATATTTTTCGGTTTCGTCGGTATTATGCCCACCCTAGTCTATAAGGTAGATGCCTGCAGGCACTAAGTGAAAGCTAATGAGCCCAGTCATGAAAATCTCGAATGATTTTTGGCGTTGTTGAATAAATTCTTCTAATTCTGAGTTTTCATTTATGCATTACCTCTTTTGGAACACAACCTTTAAATTTGTGAATTTTCCCAAAAGAAGCGTAACACCCTCCCTAAAAGAAACCGGGCCATGTCACGCTCTTCAACTATTTACTCTGAGACTCAGTTTCCATGGCAAAAACTATGATGACTTTTTAAAAATTAAAAAATTAATTTCTGAGTCTTTTTCTTTGTGATACATTTTGGAGGTGAAGATGCTTTAGACAAATTTGACTCCATCAAAAATTGTTACAAAAGAGCCTATTCATTTCCTAAGAAAAGAAAATACAGAGAAGTAAGCGAGCTAGGACTAAAACAGCTCTTGTCAAATTCTGGATTAGCTCAAAAGAAATCTATTGCAGCATAATTATGTTTGGTCCCTAAAGTCTTTATCACCCAGACTAGTTGTTGTAGTCTTGTAGACATGCACTTACCTTCTCCATGACACCAACAGGACCTAAAACTATAAACCCAATTGAAACTCCTCTTTTCTTTGGTTTGAGTAAGTTCATGATACATTTGAAAGTCACGCTTTGTAATTTACATAGCTATAATTAAATTGTCAACGTCTAGCATTATACATAAAAGTCTGTAGGTGCAATATATGAGTCAGATGCTACGAAGGCTATTCAGAGTTGTAAGCTAGCTGACAGAGGCGGAGCCAGAATTTAAACTTTATGGGTTCAGGATTCTAGTCCATTTAAGTTATTGGGTTCTAAATTAACAATTTATACATATTCAATGAATATCTTAAAGACAAATATAAGATTTAGACAAAAATTATTGGGTTCAGCCGAACCCGCAAGACCTATGCCAGCTACGCCCCTGCTAACTGACCTCCAAATGCATGTTGTCTAATCAATCAAATTAATGTCTTTTTATGTTAAGGCTGTAAAATTAGGTGACATTTATTTTCAAAAACTTTTCTTTTCATTTTTTCATTTTTTTTTTTGAATTTTATTTATTTTCTTTAACCAAATACAATTAGAGAAAAGTTTGTTTGAAAAAAAAATCACATTTTTTTAAAACAAACGCCAGTCAAAAGGAAAAACCAGAAACTAAAGAATTATGTTATCATCTCCAGCTCATTTACAAAAAGTTGGAAAGGCATTGAATGAAACGCGGATATGCACTAATCAGGATTAGCTTTTTCTGCACAGCAAAATCGTCTCTTCTGAATGCCTTTGTTTCTCTTTCAGAGATTCTACATTACATTCTTTGAAGAAAGAAAGAAAGAGGAAAATGTAGCAAAAGATTTCTGTGGTTTCGCCATAAAGTACCCTGTTTAAGTAGTAGTATTAGTTTTTTCATTAGGATATGTATGGTTAAATATACATAACTTCTATTACTCCTTACTTTGTATTTGTATTTGCATAATACTGACCTAAGCATGGTCAGTCAAGATTTACTTTTTCGGGGAGTTAAGCGTAATTGTTGTGGTGTATGCTTATATTAGGACTTTGTATGGCTCGTAATATTTCTGGGGCTACCATTAGTGACTCCAAAGAGAAAGGGGGTGGGGGTAGGCGTAGGGGTAGGGATAGGGGTAGAGGGAAAAATAAATCTAAGCATGCTAGGAGAGACTTGATTGCGCCTATTCGTACAAAAGGTCGATTGTAGAAAAGTTCAATAACTAGCCAAGTGATTATACTTGGAATTGTAGCGGAAGAGATTGAATCATAGTGAGCACATAGGAGATAGGAAAAAGAAAAGAGAAAATGGGGTTAGGAGATAGGAAAAAGAAAAGAGAAAATGGGGTAATGGGAATGAAACCTACCGGGGTCGTTTGATAGGATGCATTAGAGAAAATAATGTGTGATGACCCAGCCAGTCATCTCATGAGCTACCGCTCCGTTTTTCCTGTTTCTATCTTATTATGCTACGTTAGCCGTGTTTTATGCAATCACGTTGAATAGTTTGCGTTCGGAGTATGATTTGGTAAGAAATGAGACACCTAGTCTCTTCCAAGAAGGTTTAAGTTGTAAAAGTCAACCGGATGTTGACTTATGAGTTAGAGGGCTCAGATGTGAATTCCGACGATTTGGTTAGTTTCGGGAGGTGATTAATGACTTAGGAGTGCGTTCGAAATTGGTTTTGGAGGCCCAGTGTAGAATTAGGCTCGAATTGGCGAAGTTAGAATTTTGGCGATTTCCGGTTGATAGGCGAGATTTTGATCCGAGGGTTGGAATGAAATTCCGAAAGTTGTTGTAGCTTTGATACGTGATTTAGGACCTGCGTGCGAAATTTCGGGTCATTCGGACGTAGTTTGGTTGGGTTTAGATCACAAAAGCGATTTAGAAGATTTTTGAAACCTTAGGCTTGAATCCGACGCGAAGTGGTGTTCATAGGTTGTTTTGAACGTTCCGAAGGTTGGAACAAATTTGAATAATGTTATGGGATAGGTTGGTGTATTTGGTTGAGGTCCCAGAAGCCTCGAGTGAGTTTTAGATGGTTGAACGGACTATTTCCTCGTTGGAAGAAAAATTTACAGAAAAACCAAAAGCTGAGAATGCGGTCGCATTTCTCAAATGCAGTCGCATTTCTCAAATGCGGACCGCATATCTCACAACGAGATAGCAAACTCAAATAGATTTTTGAGCAATATTTGTGTCAAAAATGCGGTCAGAAATGCGGTTGCATTTCTGAAATGCGGATCTCATTTCACCATGCTGAGACCGCAGACCGGACAGATTTCTGGACAAAAATCAATGTCGAAAATGCGGTCCAGAATGCGATCGCATTCTTGACATGGGGACCGCAAACCATGCTTCGTGCGGAATTGCGGTGAAGGCTAGGGCTACCTTTGCGGTGGTCGTGTCAAATATGCGGACCGCATATCTGTTATGCGACAGATATGTGATCGCATTTTGGACCTGACAGGGGTGATTTGTCTCGATTTTTGACCCTATTTACAAATATAAATCAGCGCCCATTTTTCATGCAAAACCCATTTTCCATTACCCACGAAGAGAAACACCTCCAAACACCACACCATAAAATCACAGCAAATCAACCTTAAAAACTATATCCAAATGACATTTCTTGAACAAATTCTCAAGGGAAGGAGTTTTGTCCATCTTGAACATTGTTGGAGCCATAGAGCTCGGGTTGAAGCAAGTGTTGAGGCAATTCTTGGAAGATTTCCAAGGGAAAACATCGGTAATTGGTGATTAAGTTGGAAAAATTGTGAAAAAACCCTAAGCTTAGATTTTAAGACTTGGAGGTCGAACCGATGTAGGAATTTGATCATTTTAGTATGATTGAACTCGTGGGAAGATAAGGAACCCGATGAGGTGAAAATTACTGAATTTCGAGAAGTGGGACTGGGGCTCGGGTTTTGCTAATTTCGGGATTTCTTAGTAATTATTGATTGTTTTCGCGTGGGCTTTGTTACCCCAACATATTGTGATGTAGTTGTTCTGAATTTGGATAGATTCGACGCACGTGGAGGCCAATTCGAAGGGCAAGGGCGTCGTGGGCTGGAGATTTAGCCGGTTTGAGGTGAGTAGTGATTGTAAATGATGTTCTGAGGGTTTGAAACCCCGGATTGCACATCGTAGTGCTACATTGAGGTGAGGCACGCGCTCGATAATGAGCGTGGGGTCGTTTACTACTGGGGATTGTGACTTGGTCCGTCCAGATTGATAATTTTACTACATATTTAATTGAAACTTAATTGATATCATCGTGATTTGACGTGATTGCCATATTTGGGCTTCGTGCCAGTTATTTGAACCCTTCAGGGGCATTTATCACTGTTTTCTCAATGTGCTGATTCATTACTTGAACTCAATCATGTTGTTTTCACTATTTTACAAAACAGCCATGTTTACTCAGTTTTGAGATTTAAATGACATTTTAAATGATATAAATGGGATCGGGTAGCACGCCGTCACGGAATATGATATAAAAGGATCGGGTGGCACGCCGCCACGATATATGATGTAAATGGGATCGGGTGGCACGCCGCCACGAGATATGATATTGCGCTTGGGCCGTAAGGGGCCCCTCCTGAAGTCTGTACACCCCCAATGAGCGCAGGGTACCCATTGTGATATGGAAATATAGCCCAGGGATGTTACAGTTGGTAACAATGGTAATTGGTAACCAGTGCTGGGGAGATGATATTGTTCTGTGATATTGCCCAAGGGGCGTGATTTTTAAATGATACTGAGCCTAGGGATGTTACAATTGGTAACAATGGCAATTGGTAACCAGAGCTGGGAAGATTTTGCTTGATTTCTTACTGATTTACTATTTTTAAAAAATGTTTTACCGCTTCATTATGCATTGCCTTGTGCCTTATGTGTTTCCTTACTTTCAGTCATTATTTATATGTATTACTCACTGAGTTGGAAGTACTCACATTACTCCCTGCACCATGTGTGCAGATTCAGGCGTTATTGATTCCGCTCCGAGGCATTGACTACGACTGTCAGAGCGGTGAATCAGAGACTACGAGGTAGCTGTTGGCGTCCGCAGTCCCGTATCTTATTGTTTTCACTTTCTTCAAATAATTGTGCCAGAGATATTGTAATAGTAATCTTATTATTAGGCTTTCATTAGTTGCTCATGATATTGTGACACCCCGTTTTGGGCTGTTGTCGGGATGGTTAACTATGTTTCCGCAAATTTGATGTTATTAAAATATGTAAGTACTGTAATAACTGCTTAAAATGAGTTTAGTTTGAATCGGCTAGCCTTGTCTTTACAAGAGGCGCCATCACGACCGGGTTTGGGATTTGGGTCGTGACAAGTTGGTATCAAAGCCTAGGTTACATAGGTCTCATGAGTCATGAGCGGGTTTAGTAGAGTCTCGCGGATCGGTACGGAGACGCCTGTACTTATCTTCTGGAGGCTGCGGAACCTTTTTAGGAAAACTCCATATTCTTGAAATTCTTGTCGTGCGAACTTGTGGATCTGAGCACTAAATTTCTGTTATCATATTCTCTCACAGATGGTGAGGCCGCGAACTACCGGACGAGGTGGATGACCACCAGTGCCACCCACAGAGGCCACCAAAGGCCGAGGAGGCGGTCGGGGTCGTGGTAGAAGCAGAGCGGCGAGGGCAGCATCTGTTGATCCACCAGCTGCCCCAGCTCAGGAATAGGCTCCAGCAGCACCAGTTCAAGCACCAGCTGTGCCAATTGTGATTCCAGGTCTTCAGGAGACCTTGGCTGAGATCTTATCAGTTTGCACTGCCCTGGCTCAGGCGATTTCAGCCACCACAGCCGCAACTACTTCACAGGCCGGGGGAGGCAATCAGACTCCATTTGCCCGTACGCCTGAGCAGGTAGTGCAGGGACTTCAGATGCCGGGGGCACCTCCAGCCCAGCCAGTTGCACCAGCTCAGGAATTCATAGTACCAGTTATGCCAGATGATGAGCAGCGTCGTCTTGAGAGATTTGGCAGACTCCAGCCTCTGTCATTTAGTGGTGCTGAGGGCGAAGATGCCCAAGGTTTTCTTGACAAGTGTCAGCGAATGCTTCGGACAGCCGGGATTCTTGAGTCTAGTGGTGTGGCATTTACCACGTTTCAGTTTACGAGAGCTGCCTTTAATTGGTGAGAGGCGTATGAGAGGCGTAGGCCGGTTGATGCAGCGCCCCTTACTTGGCAGCAGTTCTCCGCTCTTTTCTTGGAGAAGTATGTGCCACAGTCCCGCAGAGAGGAGCTGCGTAGACAGTTTGAATGGCTGCGACAGGGGGATATGACTGTGCCGCAATATGAGTCAAGATTTTCTGAGTTGGCTCGACATGCTGTGTGGATGGTTCCAACTGAACGTGAAAGGATCAGGAGGTTTGTGGATGGCCTTAACTATCATCTTCGTATTCTTATGACCGGGGAGAGAGTGGTAGGTACTACTTTCGAAGAAGTGGTTGATATAGCTCGCGAGATTGAGACGGTTCGCCATCAGGAGCGAGAGGAGAGGGAGGCTAAGTGTCACGACCCAATCGGAGGGCCACGACATGGCACCGGACCCTGCTTGCAGAGCGTCGGCGTACCCCTCATATCTGCTATCTTACTTTCTTTGTTATCTATAAAGCCTGTCATACGCATGCAGTTTCAAACAACATCACAATGGACTGAAACGTCATACCATGACATAAACATACTTATATACATAGTGTGCCAATGGGGCTACAGTGCAAAACTATACAACATAATACATATGCCGACGAGGCAACACAACTCTACATGAGTCAACCCAACACTTGTCTATACATACATTGACATATGTCTATGAGCCTCTACAAGAACATACATTAAGAAACCTATGTCGGAACGGGGCCCCTACATGCCCAAAATGCCTACTCAAAATGCATACCAAGGCTGTAGCAAGTCCGAAGGATGAATCTTGCTAATATCTGCTGAACCGCATAGCCTACTGCTGTGGGGGAGCTCCGTCTATTAGTCTATCAGGACCTGCAGCACGACATGCAGCGTCCACAAATAAAGGACGTCAGTACGGATAATGTACTAAGTATATAAGACAGGAAAATATAATATAAGAACAACAATGAGCATTAGGATAGAAACATATAACCTGTAATAAATGAATTGCCTCTAAGGGCGGCCAACCATGACATATCCGTAGTACTTATGCCTATCCACCTAACATTTATAACCTTAACATGTTCATGTTCATTGTCATTATCATCGTCTTACACTCACGCCTCTGTGGGCTTGCCATTTTTATATACATTTATTGTTACCGTATACGTTACATAGTCGTTACCTTATACCATTACATACGCCTCTATGGGCTCGTCATCAACATATGCCTCTGTGGGCTCGTACCCGGCCTTCATTAGTCTAGGTCATAACGTATGCCTCTGTGGGATCATCATCATAATATGCCTCTGTGGGCTCATCATCATCATCGTATCACAGCATAGCTTACCCGGCCATACTAGGCTCGGTCATAACATACCCGGCCTTCATTAGGCACGGTCATACGAATTAGATTACACATATGTATACAGTACATTGCATGCTCATTTATAAAAAAAAAAAATACGTTCCAAACCCTTTTTAGTGACCTACGATTACCATTCCCTTTTTCATGAAATTAATAATATCTCTTTAGCATGAACCTTATAAGACTCAAGAAACACCAACAAAGGGAAACTGGGACCGAATTGGTACTCAGAAGAATCACGCTTAATACTCGACTTGGTACTCAGAAGAATCACGCTTAATACTCGAGACCCTAACGAAGGGAAACTGGGACCGAACTGGGAAGGTCCCTATACTATACTAAAGGTCACCGGGAAGGGCTCATACAAGCTTGGAACTTTGGATGGTAAGCCGTTGCCAAATAACTGGAATGTGAGCCACTTGAAAAGATACTACTGTTAAGGTAATTTACTTCACCTTTTTTACTTTCTTTTTATTTCTATTTATTGGTACTGACATATGCAGGACAGATCGATATCAAGCAAGTTAAGCACCAAGTATTAGGACTGAAAGCACGCGTTGCACTCTTTTTCTCTTCGACCGGTTTTGTCCCAAAATGGGTTTTACGGCAAAGTTTTTAATGAGGCAACCATATGTCGTGCTAACATAGATTAACCATTTACTGGAGCTCATGAGTTCTTAATCCCAAGGGCTAGTTACTTCGATTTCGAGGGGGCTAAACAAAGATTGTTAGGATTTCATGTAAGGGTCAAACGGTCAAAAGAGCCGTACCCGGGTAGATCGATCTTGTTCCCCTCCGTCAATGAAGATGTACAAACATATAAATATTAACGAAGTCTTTGGCACCTACATTGCATTCTTAAGCCCAAGGGCTCTTTCAATTATCTTTACATTTATAATTGACATTGGCGAAAGATACACATCGAATTCAAAGGGAAATATGACCTAACAAGGCAAACCCCGAAACTGGCTACTCAGGCTAAGGCCTTGTTGAATTAACAAAACGCAAAGGGAACTAAGACCGATCTAGGCAATCCCGATTTACGGCCAAGGCCAAATTAAATTAAAAATTCATAACTGATCGAAGTTTGTAAGGACAAGACTCCGAAACAAGGTTAAGATCGAATCTGATTGATAGGGGTCTAATTTTTGCTAAGGCATAGCCCCGATTCACACAAGCTTAATGGTTGAAAGCAGAGCAAATAAAAGCTCGTTTAACTCGTTTCGAATTTGCAACAAGGCTAAGGCCGAACTGGTTATTAACCCATTTTGAATTTGCAACAAGGCTAAGGCCGAACTAGTTATTAACACATTCTGAGCTCGCTACAAGGCTAAGGCCGAGCTAATTATTGATCGATTCAGTTGGTCGCAATTTATAATCCTAGCCAAAGGCAGAATACGATAAGGCATGAAAATCAAGAGACATATGCAAAATATGTTAAAAGATGTCTTTATACAAGATGGGATCTTTACATGACTCAGGCTACGAAATATAAGTACAACATCAGTCCGAGCCGTCTTCATACTCTTCAGGAAAGGTTTTTCTTCTCATTTCATCCTCAACTTTTGATGCCTCAGCGACATCGGAAGATAAATCGAGACCACGGGCCTGGAGCTCCTCGAGAACAGAAAGGCGAGTTTGGCATTGAGTGTACTCGACCAGCGCTTTTGACTGCTCATGAGCGACCTCAGCATCAGCTCTATATTGAGCTATCAAACCTTTGGCTTTGGCCTTGGTAGTGGCGACCTCCGATTTCGCTTCCTGAAGTCGACTAGTCAGAGCAGCCCGGTCTTGGTTAAGCGACTCGACTTGGAGCCGTTGGAACTCATTGTCCTTAAGCAGGGCTCCGATTCTTTCTTGCGCTTCCGAGGCCCGTTCTTGGAGAGCCTCTTTCTCTGCAGCCAGAATCTCGGCCTTGGCTCTCCAACCGCTCGCTTCAGCCTTTGCCTCGTTCAGCTCAAACCGGAGTCAGTCCAACCGATTGTCCATCTGCCCCACGTAATCAGCGCAAGAGGCATGCTCTTTCCTTACAAAGTTTAGTTCGGCCCGTAGACTTGACAACTGATTTTCAAGCCATTGACGTCGATCCCATTCTTGTGCCATTCCTTCTTTGATGCGAAGGAACATTTCGTGATAAAGCACTGAAGCCTGTGGAAAATTCAAATTAAAATTTGTCAGTACAGGTTTGGAACCGGAATGTAGAATATAGTTTAAAGTAAACAAACGTACCCTATTCGATGCTTTTTGAGCTTCGTTGAACAAGCAAGCCCAATCCACAGCATTCATCGCAGCCCGGTCTTCTTCAGTCACCAAGCTATGGAGATAGCTAGCTACGCCTACCGGCGGACCTAATGCTCGGGCGTCCTCGGGCATAGTAAAGGTTATCACCCTCCTCCGTTCAGGGTTCGAGCTCGGTGCGGGGGATTTATCGACTAATTTAATACCGGCCGATACTCCACTTGTCTCGGTCGGGGGACTCCTTCTGGGGACTTCGAGGCCAAAAGTATCAGCTGACGGCACCCCGTCAAAAAATTCTTCGAAGGTCCCTGCTGTGGCCGGCACCTTGCTCGGCGTGTGCATTCTAGCATCTTGGGCGTCTTTCAGAGTTGTCTCTGAGAAGGAGGGTGAATGTTCCATCTCGGGAATGTCCGAGGATCTTTGTGCAGCCGCCTACACATTGGCCCGGTCCCCAGTCCTCGCTCCCGTTTCAATAGTCTCTCTTTGGGAGGCACCGGTTTCTTCTACGCTCTGCTCGGGGACTTCCCGAGGGGGTTTTTCATGTGCAATTTCGGGGCTCTTTTTCCCCTCAGAGTCATCACTCAGTGTGAGGGAAGGATCAGTGACTGTGACTATACGAGCTATCATTTTCCTCCTGCCCTTCTTCTTATCGGGCTCAGCCTGGTCGGGAGCCCTGTTTCTCTTTCTTCCTCCCTCCTTCTCCGATGTGGGAGGAGGACGATGAACTGCCCCACCGGTAACAGCCGACCTCAGCTCGGCATCCTTCGAGAGACCTGCAAAATAAATTTTCAAAAGGTTAAGTGTTTGTGTCGATCGTTTTAGAAAATATGAATACCGATGAAGCTCACTATGGTTATTAGCCTCCCAAAGGCCTTTTGATATCTCTCTCCAGGCCCGCTCGGAATAGGACCTCTGGGCCACGACCTTCCTGACCCACTCCTTCAAGTCCTCAATTGCGGCCGGTGCCTGGGAAACAGCTGCACGTCATAATACATCGATTAAACATTGAAGGATAGTAATAAGAGATATAAAAAAGAGAGGCGCTTACGTTTCATATTCCACTTCTCTGGGAACGGCTTGTTGTCAGCAGGGATCAGGTTGGAGGTTTTAGTTCGGACGTATCGGCTCATCCAGCCCCGATCCCTATCTTCGTCAATGCTCGAGAACGGAGCCTTGCTGGCCCGGCGAGCTAGTTTAATCAGCCCCCCTCGGAACATCCGGGGACTGTATAATCGAGGTAAATGGTCGATGGTAAAAAGGTGCCCCCCTTCGACCTTATCCACGAAAAAACAAAAAAGGTAAACTATACGCCACACAGAAGGGTGGACTTGACCTAGAGTGACATTATACCTTCTACAAAACTCAATAATAATAGGGTCTATGGGTCCTAATGTGAACGGGTAAGTATATAGACTAAGGTATCCCTCCACATGTGTGGTAATGGCTTCGTTTGGAGAGGGGATTATTACGTCCTTATCAGCCCAATGGCACTCGGCCTTCACCATTTTAAGATGTTTGTGGGTGATCAAGCTGATGTATTCCGAGACCGGTTCACCTCGGCCAGGCATCGGGGAAGGCTTCTCAACTTTAAAGTCGGAGCTTATGAAGCATCCTACTGGTATGAAGGCTTTTAATGGAGGCTCCATGGAGGGTTGCTCAGTACGGGTGGGCTCAACCTCTTCAACAGACTGGGCAGAGGAAGTTTGTTTTTGAGGAACTGATTTAGAAGTTTTGGCCATTGAAGTAGCGGAAGCAAGAAACAAAGGAGAAGAGTAGTTTTCTGGCGAAGAAGACTAAAAGTTTTTTTCTAGTGAAAAAAGCTTAAGGAAGTAAATTGGTAATCAGCGTGAAAGTAAAGAAGTAAAACGCAAAGAGGGAAAGAAGTATTTATACTTTCTCAAAAAGCAGCGGTTCAGAGCACGAGGCATATAAACATTAAATGCGCGCATTAAATGCACGCAGAAGGTACAGGGCTCTGCAGACGAGACAGGTAATGATTTCTTGTGTCAATGGTCATGTGCGTCACAGCATCACCGTCACGCAAAAGGTCCTTTTAGGGTTAAACGGTTTGATGCCTTTGACTTCGTGGCATGCTTAAGGGATACATCGATTACTTAATCAAAGAGCTTGAAGAATGACGGTTCATATCGTTTTTTGTCCTTACTCTCCAATAAACGAGGGGACTATCTGTATTGGGTCAAATATGATCGATATCCGTATTGGGTCAAACATAATCGACTGCTCGAGATGGGTCGAGCCCGGATACGATACGAGATCGGATATTTTGTGGATTCCTGATATCTCGCCAGGAGTAAATATCTCAACCGTTATAGACGTTAAGCCACCATTTTAGGATATTTCATCCCGTAATTAAAGGGATTTACCCTGTAATTAGACTTTTACCATGTTTAGGACTCTTTTATCTACCTATAAGAAGGGCATTTGACCTTCATGGTAAGGGACGATACTTACAAGAGAAAATACTAGAAATTGTTACTGCTCATTGCTACAGTTCATCAAATTTTGTCTACCTTTTATATTCTGTCACCGGCTACTCAATCATTGTGGTTTGATTATTACTTTTTATCCATTATATTTCTAAGTTATTTGCTTTATATTTTACATTGTATCAAATTGATTCGCGCATCCTTAGCACTACGAACAAATTCAATTGTTACTCGGTTTTAAGAGTAAACAAGTGATAAGAAATAATCTCTGCATAACTAACTGATGCATTACTAATACACTTTATTCAGCACTATTCTCATACGCTCTACCAAACGACCCCTAAGTGTGCCGAAGATTCCACTACACACTATTAGCAAATTTTGGTGAAATTTTAATGAAGTCATGATCAATTTGCTGAATTGGACTTTCGGAGCAAACTTTGGTTTAATTTGTCTGTTTCATCAGACTAGTACATTCATTCTTCATATATATATATATGTATATATATATATATATATATATATATATATATATATATATATATATATATATATAGTTGTTGGCAATTCATAAAAGGAAGGAAAAAGAATCGAGCAGTTTCAATGGTAAATGCAGTATCATTACTAGCGAAATACCTTGGATGAGCACAAAATAGAAGACCACAAAAAGAGTCAAGACAAATTAGAATAATATATTAGAGTCAATGGCCACAGAAGACATAAAAGCGCGTCATTTTGAATTAGGAATAGTCTCCCATAGCTTTTTCGTTTTTGACCTTACGTTCTAATTTTGGATTATGGGAGGCTTCGTTATCTTAACTGAATTTATTATTTTTATTCGAACTATGTAAATATTTGTAATAAAAATTAAATTACATGTGTATAATAAGATTATACTTGTCTTGAATTTACTAACTTTAAATCGTGAATTCTCCGTAATAAATGAAAATTAGTAGCACAAAACGATTTAAGTAGGAGTGAGAATAGGAACAAAAATAAGTTAGGAAAATATCAGTTAGCGATAATAATTACTGAAAAAGGTTTGTGCTAAGCTTATTTCACTGGAAAGGTTTTGTGCGAGGTTTTTTTTTTGGTGCGAGGGTTATTATAACGAATGATGATACATCGATAACTTATTGTGAAGTTATTTGAATATCAACATTCACACGCCTTTGGTTTCATATTTCAATTAGTCGATAACCATTTAAGTATATCATTACTACAGAGAGAATACGCTTACTTTTCAAATGATTCAATACTTGAGAGGGTGTGCAAGAGGTAATAAATATGGAGCAGTAGTAAGTGTTAGAACATGCAATGGTGGAAGCAAGCATACAATTTATGCATCATATAATTACGAGATTAGAAGCACTAACCTTTTAGAATTATTGTACAGGTTTTTCACGGAGCGAGAATCTAAGGCTGCAGTCTTCTGCTATGGTCCTAGTAAGACCTTGGACGAAATTGATTTGAGCGAGCAGAACAATACAACTCTGAAAAAGTGAGTTATTGGGTGAAAAACGTCTTCTTATGTAGACTCTTTTTTCAGCCAAAAAGGGCTCCAAAAAAACGTGGAGGATTCTGCTTGTGCAAGTAGAGTCCTACTCTAACTCTACAGGATGACTTTTTTCCCATGTCACTTTTTACCCAAGTCAGTCCAAGTTTTTACTAGGCATAGCAGGGACCACAAAAATAATAAGAGTCTACTAATTATAGTATTAATTCGAAAACTTGGATGAATTAATTCCTACTATACTTAATTGCAATTTATTCCACTAAAATACTGCAACTGAACTCCTCAATATGAATTTCGAAAATTCACTAACACTTATTTTAACTCTCCATTTTAAGGTCACAAATACCAGTTAATTAAATTAAATCATTAACAATTTAATTTAATCAACTAATTAAATCCATTATAATTCCGCTTAAACTATTTCATGAGACGGTTACAAAATTCACTGGCCGGTTTTTCACATGAAAAATTACAAGCTTACATAAAGGGGTATCATGAAACTCTAAACCGAGTCATGGATTCTTTCTAGGAGTGGGCATAATACCGACCGAACCGAAAAAACCTGCCGAGCCTAGAATTTCGGTTTATTCAATTTTGGTTTTTTGATTTTTTGGTCGGTTTGCGGTTTATAATTTTTAAAAATTCGATTTTCGGTTTTAACGGTTCGGTTTTTCGGTGTAACTGAAAAACCGAACTTTTTACCAGCCTGCTTTTGCCTTTCGGACTCTTAATTTCTGAAGCCCAATCCTTCGCCCATCTGAAGCCCACCTCTAATCAAACCCATCTGAAGACAGCCCAGTCCAGGTAAAGTTTACCCAAACCTAAAATCCAAATACCCAATAGTGCAATACTAATCGTTAATCCCTAAGAAGCTAAGACCCTAATCCTTTTTGATAGTTCGACTGTTCGACTTTGACCTTCCTCAAACCTCAATCCTCAGTTCCTCAAGAGTCACGACCCACCTACCACTGCCGACACCCTCACCAGTGACCTCCGAAATTAGGGTTGAGAGTTGAGAGTTGAGGCTGTGTGACTGTCCACCCCTACCACTGTCGACGCTCGAGTTCCGACTTCTCACTGTGATGCATTTTTCCTCCGCTCGTCGCTCTGAGATTACAGAGAGGAAACAAAAATTGGTTTAGTGGTTACCTCGCTTGTCGCTCTGACAATGCAGAGAGGAAACAAAAATTGGTTTAATAGTTAAACCAATCTTGAACTCGCTCATCCTTCTTCCTCAGGTGTCAGGTTAGTGGTTACCTCCGGCTCCTAGCTCCTTCTTTTGAGTTCCTTTTCAGTTTTCCCTCGTCGCTCCTACTGCTGATTTCGTTAAATTTTTGATTTTTCTGCTATTGTTTATAGAATATATGCGCATTAATTTCTCCTAATGTGCCGACTGCTGTTGCTGTGACTTGTGAGCCTGTGACGCCTTTTTCCTCCGCTTGTCGCTCATCCTTTTTCCTCAGGTTAGTGGTTACCTCCTTCTTCTAAGTTCCTTTTTAATTTTCCCTTGTTGGCGTCGCTCCTCCTCCTCCTGCTGGTTTCTTTAAACTTTCGATTTTTTTTCTGCTATTCTTTATAGTATATATGCGCGTTTGCATCTTACTTTTAGGACTCTTTCGAGTTAACAACTTAACATTTGCCAAAAAGAAGTTACAATTGCATCCTTTGTTTTTTTACTTTTTTTGCCTCTGTTTTTGCTTTTGTTCTTTTGTTCTTTTGTTCTCTGTGCCGACTGCCGACTTGATTTTATGCGAGTTGCGACATACTAGATTTATATCGTATACCAGTTTTTATTTTTAATTCTATTTTCAATTCGATTTTCTATAGATGGCAGAAGTTGAAAGTAGAGTAAGTGAGGTGGGTTCATCTGAAAGCAAACCTACTTCTTCACCAACAAATTCAGTTGAAACTAGTCAAGGCCCCAAAAAAAAAGAAAATCTGTAATAGTGTATAACAACTGCTTGGGATCATTTTGAAAAGTTTAAAGATGATAATGGAGGTGATAGAGCAAAGTGTAAATATTGTGGTCGTGATTATAAAGCTGATCCACGATTGAATGGAATAACAGCATTGAATACTCATGTGTCCAAAAATACCACGGAAAGTTGATAATACTCAAACACAATTGTGTTTACAAAAGGATGGGCAAATTAATGGTGGGGTGCTATGGAAATTTGATCAAGAACTAGTTAGGAGGGCTTTAGTTGAGATGGTAAATACGGAGGAATTACCTTTTAGCTTTGTCGAAAAGAAAGGCTTTAAGAAGGTTATGAGCATAGCCCAACCTTTATTTAATTTCCTTCTCGTAGGACAATTACAAGGGATTGTTTTCAAGTTTACAGTGAAGAGAAGCTTAAACTAATGAAAAATTTCAGAGAAGTAAAACCAAAAATTTGCCTTACCACAGACACATGGACTTCGTTATAAAGAATTAACTATATGTGTTTGACGGGTCATTTTATTAATAGAGATTGGGTGTTGCATAAAAGAATAATAAATTTTTACCTTATCTCTAGTCATAAGGGTGACGAAATGGCAAAAGTTATTGGCAATTTTTTGCTTGAATGGAAATTGGATAAGGTATTCACTGTTACTGTTGATAATGCTTCTTCGAATGATGTTATGATCAAAGAATTGTCTAAACAACTAGATATGTGGAAAACTAATTCGATGAGTGGTAAGCATCTTCATGTGAGATGCATGGCTCACATACTTAATCTAATTGTGCAAGATGGTTTGAAAGAAATTGATATTTCTGTAAAACGTGTTAGACAAGCTGTGAGGTATGTGAGATCATCTCTGCAAAGGACCTTAAAGTTTAGGGAATGTTGTGCACATCAAGAGGTAGAATGTAGTAAAACATTGTGTTTGGATGTTCCTACTAGGTGGAATTCCACCTACTTTATGTTGGAAACGACGCAAAACTTTGAGAAGATCTTTGACAATCTTCATCTTTTTGATGATGGATTTTCTACTCATCTTTGTACGCATGTTTGTGAGGATGGGAATGTTGCAGGTCCATTTGTATGTGATGATTGGGTGAATGTGAGAAACGTAATAAAGTTTCTTGAAAGATTTCATGAGCTTACCGAAAACGTTCCAGGTTCACGTTATGTCACTTCTAATTGTCATTTTGAGGACATATGTGAGCTTGATAGTCATTTGAAAGCTTGTTTAGCTAGTGATGATACTAATTTGAGTAAGATGGTAGGGAAGATGAAAGAAAAGTTTAAAAAATATTGGGGTGAACCTGAAAAGATGAATAAAATGATATTTATTGCTTCTGTATTAGATCCTCATAACAAATTAGAATATGTTGGTTTTGCCCTTGAGAAACTGTTCGGGGAGAAACCAAGGAAGAAATTAACTGCCGAAGTGGATGCTTATTTGAATTCTTTATTTAGGGAGTATCAAAAAAAATATTCAAAAGCATGTTATCTTCAATCATCTCAATCTAAATCTACTTCATCTGATGACACATCTGATTCATCTAGTGGGAATATGAGAACAGAATCTGTGAGAATAAAGCAATTGTTGAAAAGGAAAAAGGAAGACTCTGGAAGTGGAGGTGCTAAATCTGAGTTGGAAAGATATATTGGTGAAGGACAAGAGCCATTGTCTAATGATTCTGATGACTTTAAAATCTTAGATTGGTGAAAAATTAATGCGCCTCGATTTCCTATTCTATCTGAGTTAGCTTGTGATGTATTGGTCATTCCAATTTCTAATGTTGCATCGGAATGTGCTTTTAACACCGGTGGCCGCATTCTTGATTCATTTAGGAGTTCATTGACTCCTCGGTTGGTGCAAAGTCTTGTTTGTGTTCAAGATTGGTTTAGATGTGAGGGTACTCCTATTAATGTTGAAAAAGATTTGGAGTTTCTTGAGCAAATTGAACTAGGTAAGATTTTGTGTTTTATAAGTGTTTTAGTGAAAATTAGTTTACTTTGTAAGTTTAAATAAATGACACACTTTATCAAAATTTATTTAGATATGGAAAAGAGCAGAAAAGAAACTTACATTGTTGAAAGAGATACTAGCATTGTTGATGCATAGTTTGAACAAGTGGTAAGTTTAAAGATTTACTTGTCTTATGATATCTTTTTGTTATTTATAATTAAAATATTTTATTTAACTTGTGATCTTATCTTATTTTGTATGTTTAACTATGCCTCATGGTCCTAAAATTTTGAAGCATGGTTATTTCCTGGATTTTAACAATCTCCTCGGGTGTTTGTCTATCTTTGTTTTTCCTTTATGCTACCATTTTTTGGTTTTCCTTCAACCCGAACTTTTGGGAACATCATCTGTGTAGTAGGACTTCTAGTTGCTAAAATCTGAAGTGAAAATCATATGCTTCTAGTAGGACATCATCTGTGTAGTAGCAGCAGCCATCTGTGTAGTAGCAGGCTAGCACCAACCATCTGTGCAGTAGGACTTCATCTGTATAGTAGCAGCAGCAGCAGCAGCAGCAGCCGCCACCACCACCACCACCAGCCTCAAATTTGTTCTTTGACTTCAACTCCAAAGTTCGCATTCCGTAAAATTGCTAGCACCGTGTGCTTATGGTTGCGCTATGTACATGCTTATGAGAAAATGCTTTTACTGGTTGGATATCAGGTTGATGATGTGATAAAGAAATCCACTACTGCTATTGTTCAGAGTAAAGCATATTCAAGAACTTTTAAGCAACAGTGGGAGGTTATTCAAGAGATCCACTACTGCTATTGTTCAGAGCAAAGCAGCAGCAACCAGCAGCAGCAGCAAGAGCAAATAGCTACTGCTTAATTGGATATGGGGTTTGAACTTTTTCTTTTGGTTATGTAATTCCCTGGAATTACTTTTGTTATGTATGCTGTAATAAATTATTGTATGCAGCTACTACTTATTGTATACTTTTGTATGCATAACTTATTGTCTTTCATCTTTATACTCTGGGATGTTATTAACTTTTGAAATATATACTACCATTGAACATATTGAGTCTACATCAGATATAAAAATCTTGAACTGTTAATAATCGAAAAACTAAACCGGAAATAACCGAATTGAACCTTGAAAAAATCGCACCGAACCGTAAAAACTTTTGTTTGGTTTAGTTATTAATATTACAAAATTGAAAATCGATAAATCGAACCGTACTTTCATACTAACCCACCGAGTCGACCGACGCCGACCCCTAATTCTATCAACTAATTATTATTTCACAAATGCTATTCGTTATTATCCAATCTATTAGGCATACACTAACTCTGAATAGAGTTGTACCTTTTGATAAATCAAAACAATAAACAAATCACATTGATCATAATTATTATATCAAGATTAGGAGTATAAGCTCACTTAGTGAATTAGAGAAAATATTTTATATATATTCGGTACAAAAATATCCCTTCTCTACTTGGTCCATTCAATATACACTAGGTATACTAGCACAAAAAGTCGGAGTAAAGCCACTCCCATAATCAAGACAAATTATACTATAATCTTGTGTTACAATCAACAAAATATCTTGTCTAATAATATCTTCGATTGTAAACATAGTTTATTAATTAGAAGGACCGACAATTTAATCATCTGTGCATGAACTAAGACTCCACACATTCTACTAAATAACTAAAGGCCACACATATAACAAATGATCTTTCTAAAATAGAATTTTATAGAATTGAATAAATTAAATAAATAATTATTCCATAAAAAATAAAACAAAATACCATATCTAAACCGCATGATTATAGATATCCCAATAGAACGCAGCAAATTCACTTGCTGTCTTGCCATGTCAGTCTGTCACCAGCTAAGCTTTGAACAATCAAAGATATACTTATGAAGTACTGCAGACAATATGTCAGGTCTGCATACAGTAATATTATAGCATTAACATGAGTTTGTGTCAATCAACGTTTTATTCTTCTATTACTTTTTAATCCACCTCAGCCCAAACGGAATAATAGGAGTAGCTCTTTAATTTATTTACTTTTTGCTGTGACTTGAACCTCGATCTACTGATTGAAAGTAGAGATGTTTCAGCTGCCGAAATACTTCTTTGCTGATATTTCAAACTTTATTTTTCTTTTTACCTTTAGGATGATTGATATCTACTGGATTAATGATTTGCACGAGTTGATTTACAAATTAATTAAGAGAGGGGTAAAGTACACTATCATCCACTTCCAGGTTCGAATTAATTAGATCCTTAATTTGATTTAGGATAGAGTTATCCCAACTATATTCTGCCACTAACTCTCGGTGGTTCGATGTTGTAATCTTTATTAATCTATCACAATGCAGACAAGCCCATTTAACCGCCACTACATCTGTGGGAAAGGGAAACTGGATTCCTTATTGAATATCGAGTTAACTTTTGGGGTAAAATTAAGTTCAATACTTTATTTTTATTAACATTAGTGCTGGGTGATGCAAAATCACCTAGTCCCTTATAACAGCATACCTGCTCTAAAACTTGATGTTCTCAGGCTATGTATACCAATTTAGTATCCTATGAATAATAGTTATATCTAGCAATGTTATTTTTCTTTGGAAGAAAAGTAAAAGTTTTGTTTCATTTTACGGGGTTTTTCCTTTTCAACATTTCATTTCGAAATAATTTCTCTTCTAACAAACAGATAATAATAATAATAATAATAATAATAATAATAATAATAATAATGATGATGATGAAGATAACGATGATGGCTATGGTTATGATATATAAGAATAAAAGCAACAGCCTCTCACAGCATTTAAAGTTCAAACCTACCAAATCGTTTCTGAAATTACATATATATCCAGACATCATAGCTGTGTGCTCAAACTGAAAATAACATTTTCTCACTTGTCTGGGCTATGGAAGTGATACCTGATGTATTAATGCTAACTGCAGCTTAAAGAACACAAAAGGGATAGTATATATATATATATGTCTCTTAACCTGTCCCGAAGTTTTAAATATATTTATACTGAAACAAAAAGTATAATTTACATGTATCTGTTATATGTACGTAGCACTCAAAGAGCACGATTTTACTAAATAAAGGCTAAACTTATTGTTATTTATAATGACCAAAACTAGAATCTAATTTTGACTGATCAGGGGACGAAAAGCATATATTTCACATTAACATAATATTCTCTAATTTAATTTATGCTAACGCACTTTTTTAAAAAGAGCTATGAATTAATAATCATAGAAAATGAGGCTCTAAAGGTTTAAAACTTGATGGTTAATCCTCTAATTCTAACCCTCAATCTAATTTAAATTTGAACATATTAGGAAATGTAAAAGAAAGGTTTAAATCAATAAAAACTGTACTGTCGTAAGATCAATTTTTGGCGGTGTAGAATCAGATCTATCATATTATTCCTCTATCAATTATGTAAAGAAAAAATAAAGAATAAAATTAGAGAAAGGAAGCATTTCAGTATCATCATTCATCAACATCAGTAAAGCTTGAACAAATTAAGATAAAGTAGGCGCCACACCACTTTTCCCGTGAGTAACTAACGTAGACATGCACTTAATATCATGTGTTGAATAATATACTCTGTGCACTGAGCGGAGAAGCTACGGCTCTATTTACGTGTTCGATAGAATTAAAAAGTCTATTTAATATTTATAAATAATTTACGCATAACCCAATAACTTGATTCTAGAATTTAAAATTTTAACTCTACCTTTACCTTTGCTTGTATTTAATATTTATAAATAATTTACGCATAACCCAATAACTTGATTCTAGAATTTAAAATTTTAACTATACCTTTACCTTTGCTCATGCATCTATTAACTAATGAATAATATCCAAATTATATTTGAGAAGCCAGCAACGAATTGATAAAAACTGATTGACAAACTAACAAACCAAACATGTGATTAGCGTCCCCAACCACGGGGGTTTACCAGCAGTATGCCACCTGTCCTATTTAATTGGGATGTTATCACTATAGCTTAGCTTGTTGCTAACTGCTGGCCAAAATGTTTTTGAAGTTAGTTTAACAATTGAATTTGTACGTGATTTTAAAGATATGTAGACTAATTCAATACAAGTGATTAATGATGTTAGATTAAGCAAGACGTAATAAATGGCGAAACCAGTGATAAGAGTGATTCTGAGCTCTGTTAATGGCTCAATGATGAACCTGCCTTCGATTCCAAGCTTGCACTTATGAAGAACTTAAGAACAGAAATAAGAACTTTGAACAACAAAGAGAATTGAAATAAATTGCCTTGGTATGCTTGTTACAATGTCTGTTATGAATGATAAGCTTCCCCCTTTATATAGTAGGGGAATTTTACCCTAAGTACAATTCTAAGAAAGGTAAAAATCTTCTGTTTCGCTAATCACTGATTTTCTGCCGATACTGGCCGAGATTCACGCCATGGTATCCGGTTGGGCACGGACATTACGGCCCTTTGTTGTGGAGCTGTTTGGTAATGCTCTCCAAAGTCTTGATCCAAGAACCAGACCCGGAGGACATGGCCCCGATACTCCCGAGGGCAGGTGTTTTGCCCGAGACCCGATACGAGGGGCTCCACGCTCTGACTCTGATTCATTACGGTCAAGAACCTGCTCCATTTGCCTCACCGAAAAATCAAGGTGTTCAGTCGGCTCGATTTTACCTGTATACAGATAGTCCCCTTGTTTCTTAGAGAGTAGGCTTATTGAAACGATGGGAAACGATAGATGACTCCAGTTTCTTCCTTCGTACGTTACGGCGAGGGAGCTGAAACGTCCCATCAGTCACGTCATTCTGATTTCGGACACGTGTCGCTCACCGACAGGTTTCCCCCGAATGCGAAGCACCGGCTGTTTCCCTATAAAAGTTTCCTCCTTTCGTCCTTTTTCTACTTTTTGACTAAATCACTACCTTCGAGCTTTCCAACCATCATCAAACCTTCTTTAACCCTTCATATATTCATCCTTGTTCTTCAATTTCCATAGTAATCTCCAGATTTCTGCTCAAATTTTCTTCAAATCTTCATATTCTGTTCTTCATCTTCAAAACCCATTTTTCCAAAACTTTATGTTCTTTCCTCAAAATTTCAAACACTCCCCTTGATGACACTGGCCAAAACGTCAAAAACCATTCCTCAACAAGTTGCCTCTTCATCTTCTCAACCAACCCCTGGTACTGAAGTGGTTGCCCCTGAGGTGGTTGCTCTCGAAACAGCTTCCCCCGTTGTGGCTGCTAATGAACCGACCGCCGAGCCTCCCTTGTCAGCGTTCATTCCCAGGGGCTGCTCAATTGCAAATGACTTTAAAGTTGAGAAGCCCTCGCGCAAACAGGACCAGGGCGAAAGAGTCTCGAGGTACATATGTTGTGTGACTGAAGATGCTCTTCCATAGTTCGTAAGGACTGCAATTGGGAAGGCAAGAACGTAGTAGTCCCCGGGCCTGAGGACGCCTTTACTACCCACGTGGAGGGGTACTTAAGTATTTACGCTTATCCCTTCACACTGGGCCCGATAGACTCGATCGTTCTAGACTTTTGTAAGAGGTACGAGGTGTTCCTCAGGAAAATTCATCCATCGTTGTGGAGGATCGAGACCCTCCTCCGCTACTTCATGAATAATACCGAATCTCGTCGGTTCACGATCGACCACCTGCTTCGATTATACAGTCCCCGGATGTTCTGAGGGGGACTGATCAAGCTTACTCGCCGGGCCAGCAAGGCCCCCTTTTCGAGTATCGATGAAGACTGAGAGCGGGGCTAGTAGGGACGCTTTGTCCGATGATCCACCCGGAATACATGACATTCCCAGAGAAGTGGAATGCGCCTTGTAAGTGAAATTCTCTCTTTAAACATCAAAAAAATAAATTCTTTAATTTCTATTTCTCATTCATGCTTGTGGTTGTGCAGCTGTCGCCCGGGTCCCGAATGCAGTTCCCCGGTTAAAGGAGTGGATCGAGGGCATCCGTACTCAGATGTCGTACTTCGACCGCACATGGCGCGGACTCTTGAAGGGCCGATGGGAGGCCCGTTCTCATGGTAAGGCCTCTTTCAGAGTAGCCAATACTATGCTTCCACCTTTTATTATACTAACTCCTCTTCCCTTTTTTGTTATTACAGGTTTGCCTAAGACCACCGAACTTAGACTCTCGGAAGGATAAGAGGATGTGCCTCCGCCCATTGCTCTTTTCATTGCTGCCACGGAGGGAAAAAAGAAGAGGCAGAGAAAACCCTCGGGCTCCCGGGCTCCGAGGTGAAGAAGCCAAAGAAACGGATGCTCCGCAAGCCCAGGAGTGGCTCCAGTTCCCAGGTGCTGGATTCCGACTCCCTCCTCCAGCTCAGGGACGAGCCAGAGGATGGATCTATTTTTGTTACCCACGGGACGACCTACCCCGAAGACTAGGATGCATCAGAGGGGGAAACTCGTGAGATCGACCCCCCTCAAACTCAAAAGACCGATGTGGATACCCAGGGTGAAACTTACCAGGATGCCAGCTCCGCTCTAAAGGAAGCGCCTAGCATAAGCAAGATCTCGGGGATGCCCTCCTACATTGAGTCCATGCTCGAGGAGGCCCAAGCGAGAAAGGAGAAGCCCAACGAGGGGGTCTATGGTGCGGAAGATCCCCTTCACTCCTTTTTCGACAGTGTGCACTCGATTGCTTTCGAAGACTTCTCCAGACTGGGCGACCTGGAAGTTCTAAAGAAGGACACCTCCTTGGAAGCAGGCGGGCCGAGCTCGAGCCCAAATTGATCGATCAGTTCCCTGCTCTGAGTGTAGACCTCGGGCGCAAGAGATCGATATACTGACTGTCCCAGAGGATGCCTAGGTTTTGTCCGCTCCCATGGGGGTAGCTAGCTACCTCCGGTGCCTGGTGACCGAGGAGGATCAGGCAAAAATGAATGAGGTGAATGTGTTATGCCTCTTCAATGAGGCGCAGCAAGCGCTAAATCGGTGCCCAAAAAAGGGACACATACAAGCTTGTTTGCGAGCAGCAAGAGGGGGTCGCCAAGAACCTCCAGGCCGAGCTGTATGCAGCTCAAAAAGAAGTATCGGCCTTAAGGTAGGAGCACGCCAACTTGGTGGAAAAGGTAAAAGTTTTTGAAGTTAGACAGGAGGGTCCGGTAGCAGAGGATAACAATAATACTTCATAGGTCCAGCAGAAGATCGACCAGATCAACCAACTCCGCAAGGAGATGGACGAGATCCAAATAATGGCCGACGGATGGAAAAACAAGATGGACCTGTTGGCCTCGAAGAAGGAGACCGCCCAAGCCAAGCTGTCTTCCGTGGAAGTTCAGCTTCGGGTAGCGAAGGAGAAGGCCGATACATGGGCTCAACAAAATGAGGACCTCCAAGCACGACTGGGCTCGGCCATCGTTGAATGGGATGCCCTCAGCAAGGAGCTCGAAATAACGAGGTCCAGTTTGGAAATAACCTCGGATGATGTTGACGAAATGGTAGCCCAATACAAGGCCGATGCTGAAGCAGCCGAGGCCTGCCTGAAGACTACTGTTGAGTATTTGAGGTGTCTATCCCGAAAGGAGACCCTTGAATAAATACATGCCCGAGACTTCGACCTATCTGCCGAGATCGAGAGGCAAAAAGGCTCGAGGTCGAGGCCAAAAAGCTAGCTGAACCGCGAGGTGAAGAGGGCTCCGAGGGCTCTAAAGAATCCAAAGTCCCCGACGGTTCTATTAACGAGTCAGGTTTCGGTGAATACCAGGCGTAGATGCCTTAGAGGCTCTTTTTTTTGTTTTTGTATCTTGTACATATATTTTGTTGAGGCCATATTTATTGGGCATTTGTAAAGATATTCTGAAATATATAAAAAAAAAATTCCTTTTGGCAATTTTCAAGTCTATTATCTTAGCATCTTTTTACAATTGCAAACATTTCTAATGCTTTAGCACAAAATCAAACGTAGTAATAAGTCATTTTTCGGAGGTCCGAACAAAACCTGTCCTCGATGCAATGTTTGCTCGAAATTTGTGGAAACTCAGAGTGACCGTAGATTTCTCCAAGATTCTTTCTTAAATATTTTTAGACTATATCATTGCCGAGGGTAACCTTTGAACAAGTTTAGAATTTTGTTGATGGCCTTATGTTTTGATTACGGGCTTCGGACGTCTCCAAATCGTTTTTTAGGGTGGCCGTAGCCTTTTAGATTTAGGCACTGCCTAATAGGTTTTGTGCCTCAGGGTTTTGATAACCCGAGCCGCTCGAACTTATTTCGGACGACAGTCCCTGTAGGGTAGCCCTTGGGCTCGATAGTCCTCAGGTAGCAATAGCCCTTAGGCTCGGTACTTTTAATAAGCAAAAGTGTGTATTAGCAAGGTGGAAAATTTCTTTCATTTCTGTATGTAAGTACAAGATTGTAAGCATGCAAAATCTCGTTTGGCCCTTATAATAATCCTAACCACTGAGCTTAGACTGTTCAAGCACAAAATTTCCTTCCTTGCTAAAAATCTTGACCTGAGGGTGATGGCCCCCCAGTATTCGAGGTTGATCTCGAGAGGGCTCGGATACTGTTGATGCGACCATTGACTCCGATTTAAAACTGATCTTCAATTCTAAGTTAGCATGATGTACTGTTGCCTCGTTAAAAACCTTGTCGGAAAACCCATTTGGGACAAAACCGGTTCAAGGGAAAAAGAGTGCAACACATGCTTTCAGACCTAGCAAGTATATTCTCTTTTGGTTGTTGCCTGCAAGTGTTAGTCCATTTCGTAATACTAAAAAAAAGTGAGTGAGATCGTACCTTAGCAGTAATACCGTTTTAAGTGCGTCAAGTTCCAGTTGTTCGATAGCCATGCACCGTTTCCTACTTCGAGTTTATATGAACCTTTACCCGTAACCCCGATAACTCGATATGGTCCTTCCCAATTCAGTCCCAGCTTCCCTTCGTTCGGGTTCCGGGTGTTCACTGTTACTTTTCGTAACATTAATTCCCCGATATTGAAGTGACGAAGGTTGGCTCTTTGGTTGTAATATATTTCTATCCGCTGTTTCTAGGCGGCCTCGCGCCTCTCATCCAATAGTCCAGAAACCCTAATTTCTTAGTTTCTTTGTGTGCTTAATGTTCGTGACTATATGTGTGTTCAGTGTTAGGTTGTTGTAGATTAGAACATTAAAGGCCCTATTTATAGTGCCATTTAAGGCCTTAGAGTTTCAGATTTCCAACTAAGATAGTGGAAAGTGACGATGAGTTGATGATGTGAGCATAGTTGGGTAAAATCAAAGAGAACAGAGGGAAAATCAGTGTTTGAGTTTACCTGAGTAGAGAGATATGGGAGGCTGAACATTGAAGCACAAGAAACCATTGGTTAGAACCCTAATACCCAGAGGTCATTACAATTGACCTCTAGGTGTCGAATATTAATGATGAAGCCAGCTAACTTCTCATGCTTGCTTCGATTTGAAATAACGAAAGAAAATCTTTCTAGTTGAAGTTTCATATTTTTGTCCGACTTCTTTGATTAGGGCTTTTGAAATTGAATGGTGAAAATGGAAAGAATGACGAGATCAGGAGTACAGGAACAAAATGAACAACCATGCATGTCATGGATTTGAAAGGTCAAGGGAGATTTGAAGTTTCATCTATGGGGTTAAGGTTTGTATTTGGGAGATTTGAATTTTGATGATTAAACAGGCAAAGAATCGACGAGAATTGTGGATATGGGGACAAATGAGATGATTTGAGGTTAATTTCAAGACCTTGCGCTAATTTGTGCAAGGTCTAGTGATTGATGTAGTTAGGGCAGACGAGAGAAAAGAGATAGGAAGGGGAAAGAAGGGCGGTTGGGCAGGTGACAAATGATTTAGGGTTTTGGGGGTATTGGGGCGTCTCTAAGGTTAAGCATAGGAGATAGGATACGGGCTATTTTATCTGGTGATCAACGACCCTAGAATTTTTGGGCATTTAGGATTTTTTTAGTAAGCATTTTAATGGCCATTGGATTATGAGGTTTGAATGGTGGAGATGGGGTTTTTGGGCGGCTATTTTAAAAATCAAAGGAAAATTAGAGATTAAATGGGAGTCGTTGATCAGATGGATCAATGGTTCAGATGCATGTGTGTTTGTTTTGTGAGTGATAAAGGAGGGTGACATGGCACGATCTCATTGGTTCGCAAGGAGTGTCATGCATTGCCAACTTGGAATGAGATGGGGTATTTGGACTGAGTCAAATCCGAATTGGGCTTGATACTTGGGCTAAAATAATTTAACTAATAGCCATTTTGTATATAGTTAAGGAATTGCAATTGTAGCCTTTAATTTTTTAACCCTTTTAAAATCAATTTAAATAAACTAAACAATTTCAATAAAAATGTGGTAAAAATTATAATTACTATATGTTGCTAATTATTTTAATTAATTATCTATAGATGACACATATTTCAAATTATAGCACTAATTTCAAAATATTAACATAGTATCCTAATTCACTGGAAATTAAGGAGTAATTTTGTCAAATTATAAAACCTATGTAATGTATATACAAAAGTTATTTTTTATTATAGTAAAACATTTGTAATTACACTATATTAGTATTACATGATTAATTTTGAAACTAATACTTAACTAATTTATAACATAGATATTCATTAATAGAAAATACTTTGAATACCATGCAACCTGATCGTCGATAGTAGACTCCCCCACTTGGCTCGAAGCTATAGAACACAACATCTGACAACCCACAGTACCCTTACTCCATAATTGACATGATCTCGCACTGTCATTCAACTAAATCTTGCATGAATTCATGTAACCCTACATAAGATACCTCAAATCCTCTACTAAGCACATATCCATTCTCGCGACAGTCGTGCGAACTTCCTCAAGCAATCCAAACTCAAATTGCAGCACATACACACCCCGCTGGTAGAAAGGAAACTCTTCATAGAAACATCATAGAGATCACATAACTCAAAACATCATGTACCGTGATAGCCCACCTGCTTAGACTCAAACTGCATTTCTCTATGCCTTTTCATGGCCACAACCATTATGCAATCACTGAATCCTCCCAAGTCTGAACCTATCAGCAAGACACAAGACTCTACTTTATTCCACAAATGAACAACTGAAAGATTCCTCAACGCGCTCATAACTCGAGAATGTACAACACATCAAGACGAAAATCAAGCATCCATAGTCCTTTCGCATCCAAAGCAAAATTCTTCTCGTCACATCCAAACTATCTAAGCACATAATACTCGTCATATTGCTATCCAACCATTCACTGAGCCACCAGTCTAGGGGTATTATAAGTGTAGATTTTAACCATTTATTAATACTTTTTTGCTTTAGTTTTAGTATGAAAGTAAAGATTTTTGTCCTCGAATCTAATGAATATGGGTGAATTGTAGGTGTGCTGGAGAATGTGAGTTCAATGAAGAAATCTTACTCAAAGAAGAGATGTTCTAGATAAGATAAGTCAAGAGGAGAAATGCAAAGAATAGTGCAGTCCGCATAATTCCAACCGAGGTAGCAAAAGCAAATGCGGCCCGCAAAAGATGACATGCGGCCGCAAAGGAGAGACTGAAGCTTCAGGGAACATCTAGCAGAAGTACGCTTCGCAAACCAAAACGTGCGGTCGCACTTGAGGTTCGCACTGAAAATCCTGAAAGATCAGAGAAGATGCAACTGAACAAGTCTGAAGCCTCCACAAAGTACGGTTTTGTGCGGCCGTAGAAGCTTATGTGTGGCTGCATAAATCCTTCAAATGAAAGAACTTTCAAGAGTAACCTACCAAAGTGCGGACCACAGATGATAATGTACGGCTGCAGAACCCTCCAAAAGTTATTTTTGTCAGAAATTTCAAAGCACTATAAATAAACTTAAAATACCTTTTTAGCAGATTGTTTTATTGTAGCAGCAGTTGGTGGTTAACTTTAGCCACTTTGGGCATCCTTGAGCTACATTCAGAGAAGATAAATTAATTTTTTACTATTATTTTAGTTTTATGCCTTCAATTACTTCTTCTATTCATTTTTCTATATCAATTTCTATGAGTAGCTAGATTTTATCTAGGGTTGTGATTCAACCCTAGTGTATAAAATTTATGGGTGTTTAATATTAATGCTTGCTATTGATTGGGTTGATTTATTTAGCCTTGTTTAAGCTTCATAGTTAGAATTAATGGTTGAAAATATTAATTCATGCCTATTTGACTTTGTTCTAACTTGAGAAAAAGGAAGTTAGTCTAGGAAAACTTGGCTAACAAGAAATTGAGCTAGTTGAAGTTTTGATTATTTTGATTAAAGGATTTGAACTAAAGATAGGGATAATCCAACTTAGACTCACATTCAATTGTTTTGATTGTTACCCGTTTGGTCTTGAGAAAGCCAATTTGAGCAGAAATACTCTTTGACCGAGAGGTATTGAGTGAGTACGTGTGCGTTAAGAGTCATAACAAACCCCTATCTACCAAAAAATCATAGATTTACTCTACCCATTAGGTTTACACCTAGGTTAAGGTTAAAATCCAAAGCCTTTCTATATTTGATAACAACATCAAAAACATTTCAATCATTACTTGCTCATTAGTTAAATTTTCTAATAGTTACTTTAGATAATTGTTACCCACTTTTGTTTGGAAGCTAAATCTAGTTATTTTGAGTTTATTCCTTGAGTATTTATCTCAACACCCATTTTAAAATCCCTGTGGATTCGACCCCGTCTCGCGTTGGGTTTTATTATTGTAACGACCTTTTCATATCCCTTAATTGGGTGTGAATTGGACGTGATCAAATTTTTGGTGTCGTTTCCGGGGAGTTTATGGTGTTAGCTATATACTTGAGTTTGTTTCTTGAAGTATCTTCTTTTACATTTGTGATTCTAATTTGTTGAAGTGATTGTAGGTTCCAAATGGCGAACAACGAACTTGGAAACTTACTATTGGAAGAGGTGGATGGCGAAGAGAAGCAATTTGAAGAAATGCCTCAAACTCCACAATAAAACTACCGAGGTCGTGGGAAATAAGACACTGTGCCTCCACCTCCCCCACCACAACCACAAGCGGCACACATCGAAATTTTCCAAATGAAGGGTATGCAACTGCATATTATCCCCTCGCATTAGGGTGGGAAACTATCAAATTACCAATGTGATACTCACTTTGCTTGAGCAACGAGGTTATTTTACCGGAGCACTGACTCAAGATGCTTAGAAGCATTTGAAAGGTTTTGTGGATACGGGTTGGGGGAGCAAACAAATAAATATTTCGGAATATGCTTTGCGATTAAGGCTTTTTCCTTTCTGACTAAGGGGTAAGGCTTTGGATTGGTTGGAGCGCTTTCCTAATCATTCTATTCATACATGGATGAATTGGCGGCAAATTTTATTTCAAAGTTCTTCTCTCCTGGGCACATGGCTACTATATGGGATGAATATTGGCTTTCAACCAAGAGCCCAATGAACCTTTGCATGAAATTTGAGAGCGGTATCGGACAATGGGAAGGAATGTCCGAACAATGATATGACCGATAATATGATCCAACAAATTTTCTATTATGGTATTAATAGTACGAATCAATGTATGGTCAATCAGTTGGCCGGAGGCAATTTTATGACAACTCTTTATGCGGAGGCTTGTGAGATTCTTAATGAGATGGCGGAAACTTCTTCGACTATGCAATCTCAAGCTAATGTTCCTGAAGGTGATCCCAACATGATCCATATTCATAAAGAATTGCAAGACCATGGGAAAGCTATTGCCGAATTGACCACAACCATGACTCAACTGGCTAAGCTCAACTTCATCAAACTCAAGCTCCTAAGCATGTTCATGCTATGGAAATAGTGAATGTCTTGGCCAATAAGTAGAGGAATAAATGTCCCCAATTTCAATACCGAGTAGAGAATTATGCATATGATGATGGTAGCTATGACTAAGATGACTCTTATCAAGAGCAAGAAGAAGAGGTACAATTTGTGAACAATTACCAAGGGCAACATAGCAAATTTCAAGGCTCCAACCCAAAATCAATGGAGTTGTCACAATAACCAAGGCAATTAGAGTTCTAAAAACCAAGGAAATTGGCATAAAAATAACAACAACCAAGGAAATTGGGGAGGTAACAATCAAGGAATTGGGAAAGCAATAATAATCATGCAAATCGAAGTTCGGGTTTTCAAAGACCCCCAATGTACCTACAATCGAGCAATCCATCTCCTTATCTTTCCCACGGTTCAAGTTCTTCAAATAATGAAATGGATCGTATTGAGAACATTTTCAAGCAAATGATGGAAAAGAATGTGGATTCGGATGCCCCACTTGCCTCACAAACCACATCAATTCGTAATCTTGAAGTTCAAATGGGGCAAATTTCTCAAGCTCTTAAAAATCGTCCTAAGGTTGCATAACCAAGTGATATGGTAGTGAACCCGAAGAGTGGTAAAAATATGGGTATGCCATGGTGGTTATCATAAGAAGTAGAATAGGCGAGAATGCACCCACCTCAAATAGAAAGTAACGTGCGGATGATGACCAAGTGTTCCAAGAGGAAGAAATCCCACGAAATGATATTCAAGTACATGATGATGTTTGGATTGATATTGATGATAGTGTGGGGGAGACCCAAGAAGAGTTGAACACGTCTAGGGAACACATTATTGACATACCGGAATAGGTAGTGCAAAAGACAAAGGCATCCTTCCCAAAGCCCGCACCTCCTTATCCTCAAAGGCTTGCAAAGAAAAATGGTGAGAATCAATTCAAGAAGTTCATTCAAATTATGAAAGGTCTCTCTATTAAGTTCCATCGGTGGAAGCTTTGGAACAAATGTCCGGTTATGCCAAATTTAAATATCTTGTGACCAAGAATAGGTCAATGAATTTTGAAACAATCAAGATCACTTATAAAGTGAGTGCAATTGTTTATTCTATGACTCCTAAGTTGGAGGGTCCCGGTGCTTTTATAATTCCTTGTACTATTGGAAGTATCGATTTTGCTAAAGCTCTTTATGATCTTGGGGTGAGTATCAAATGGAAAACCAAGACCCACTTCTAGTTAAAAATGGTCGATCGCACAATGAAGCGACCGTTGGGAGGGATAGAGGAAGTATTGGTCCGATTTGATAAATTTATTCTTCCAACGGACTTTGTGATTCTCGATTGTGAGGTTGACTATGAACTGCCTAATCATTCTTGGGAGGCCTTTCCTTGCTACAGGTAAGGCCCTTTGTAATGTGAAAGCCAGAGAACTCACTTTCTGGGTTGGTGATGAACAAGTGCTATTCCATGTGTGCAAATCTATGCGACAACAAAATAGTAATGAGGTGTGCTCTTTTGCGGACTTGGTGACTGATGTCATTATTGATAACACAAGTGCCACAATCAATGTTGGTAATATGTTGGAAGCCATTTTGCTCAACTTTGACGATGACGAAATGGATGATTCCATGGAATGTGTGAATTCTTTGCAAGGAATGGATCTTACAACTATGCACCCCGAAAGTTGTCATTGGATCTTGATAATAGGAAGACTCCTCCTACAAAGCCTTCAATTGAGGGTCCACCTACCTTGGAGTTAAAGCCATTGCCACCTCACCTTCGGTATGAATTTCTTGGCTCTTGCTCTACTTTACCAGTTATTCTTTCCTCTTATTTGACTAATGTGCTAGTAGATTCTACATTGGCGGTGTTGCAAAAGAGGAAGATAGCTATTCGGTGGACTTTCGCGGACATTCGGGGTATAGATTCGCATTTTTCATGCATAAGATTAATTTGGAGGATGGTTCCAAACCGTCCACTGAATATCAAAGAAGAGTCAATAAAGCTATGCAAGAGGTGGTCAAAAAGGAGATTATCAAGTGGTTGGATGCCGGGGTTGTCTACTCCATTTCCGACAGTTCATGGACTTCTCCGGTCCAATGTGTCATGAAAAAAAGGGGCATAACGGTTGTTACCAATGGTAAGAATGAGTTGATTCCTACAAGAACGGTCACCGATTGGAGAGTGTGTATGGATTTTTGTAAGCACAACAAAGTCACAAGGAAGGATCACTTTCCTCTCCCTTTCATGGATCAAATGCTATATAGATTGGCCGCCCGTGCCTTCTATTGTATTCTTGATAGTTACTGGGGCTACAACCAAATTCTTATTGCTCCAAAAAATCAAGATAAAACCACCTTTACATGTCCATATTGTACTTTTGCTTTCGGACGGATGTCTTTTGGATTGTGCAATGCACCGTCGACTTTTCAACAGTGTATGATGGCTATCTTCATGGACATGGTGGAAGAATACCTTGAGGTCTTCATGGATGACCTTTTGGGTGGTTGGGGATTCATTTGATGATTGTCTTGCTAATTTGGACAAAGTGTTGGCTAGATGTGAGGAAAAAAATTTAGTACTCAATTAGCAAAAATGTCTGGTTGAGAAAGGCATTGTCCTTGTCCATAAGATTTCGAAGAATGGTATTGAAGTGGATAATGCAAAGATTGAAGTTATTTCTAAGCTTTCACCCTTTACCTCGGTGAAGGGTATGAGGAGTTTCTTGGACCATGCGGGATGCTACTGGTGATTTATCAAAGATTTTTCTAAAGTTGTGAATTCTTTGTGCAAACTCCTTGAGAAGGATGCTAAGTTTCATTTCAATGATGATTGTATAAGAACTTTTGAACAACTGAAGCTTAAGTTGACAACTACTCCTATCATTACATCTCCAAATTGGAGTTTGCCGTTCAAACTCATGTGTGATTCAAGTGATGTCGCAGTTGGGGCTGTTTTGGTGCAATGTATCAACAAAGTTTTTCATCCAGTCCACTATTCTAGTAAAACCATGAATAGTGCCCAAGTCAATTATACCGTCACGGAGAAGGAGCTCATTGCTATTGTGTTTGCTATTGAGAAGTTTCGCCCATACTTGATGGGTGCCAAAGCTATTGTTCACATGGATCAGGCGGCGCTTCGCTATCTTATGAGCAAAAAGGAATCTAAAGCTCGTTTGATGAGATGGGTTCTTTTGTTACAAGAGTTTGATATTGACAAACAAGACAAGAAGGAAAGTGAAAATCAAGTGGGGGAGCACTTATCTTCGATCCGAGGAGGAGGGGAGACCTTATGATGGCCTTGAAATCAATTATTTTTTCCCGATGAGTAACTCTTAGTTCACGGAATTTGACAAATTTCCTTGTAAGTGGTACCATTTTGGATGAGTTCTCTTCAAACCAAAGAAACAAGCTCAAGAGAGATTGTCAAGACTAATATTGGGATGAACCATACCGTTTTCGAATTTCCACGTATGGGGTAATTAGAACATGAGTGCCAGAGGAGGAGCAAAGTGATATTCTTGGGGCTTTCCATTCTTCGTCATATGGTGGTCATCATGGTGGAGCAAGAACGGAGGCTAAAGTCCTACATCGTGGTTTCTATTGGCCTACACTCTACAAAGATGCAAATCAATTCGTGAAAAAATGTGATGAATATCAACGGGACGGTGGAATTTCAAACAAACATGAGATGCCCCTTACGGCCATCTTGGAGATTGATATCTTTGATGTTTGGGTATTGACTATGGGCCATTTCGTGAGTTCTTGTGGAAACACCTACATTTTGATCGTGGTGGATTATGTTTCTAAATGGGTCGAAGTCATTACTTTACCCAATAATAAGGCTAGAATTGTGGTGGCTTTCTTGAAGAGGAATATTTTTACAAGATTTGGGACGGCGTGGGCAATTATAAGTGATGGAAGGTCGTATTTTTGCAACAAGGATTTTGCCACTTTACTTGGAAAGTATGGTGTCACTCACAAAGTGAAAACTCCGTATCATCCATAAGCAAGTGGTCAACTGGAAGTTTCCAACCGTGAGATAAAGAGTATTTTTTCCAATACGGTAAATGCAAATCAGACGGATTGGTTTGAGAAGCTTAATGATGCTCTATGGTCATATAGAATGGCTTATAAAACACCTATTGGAATGTCTCCATACTGGTTAGTGTTTGGAAAAGCATGTCATCTTCCGTGGACTTAGAGCATAAGGCAATGTGGGCTTTGATGAAATTGAATCTTGATTGGGATGTAGCCGCTAACTTGCAGATTGCACATTTGTATGGATTGGATGAATTCTAGTACCATGCATATGAGAGTTCGTCCTTCTACAAAGAAAAGATAAAATACCTTCATTACAAGTATATTTGGAACAAGGAGTCAAGGCCGGTGATCTAGTGTTGTTGTTTAATTCGAGGTTGAGAATGTTTCCCGGGAAGCTCAAGTCAAAGTGGAGTGGTCCATTTGAAATTATGGTGTGACACCCTTTGGTGCTTTGGACTTGAAGAAGAAGAACAATAAAATATTTCAGGTCAATGGTCATTGAGTGAAGCAATAGTTAGGAAAAGTTGGCGAAAGCCACGTGGTGGCGGTACTCTACTTCAATTGAGGATGCTATGACATTGAGTCGTGCCACGACATTAAATAAGGCGCTTCTTGGGAGGCAACCCGGGTTCTTTTTATTTTTCTTTTTTAGTTAGATTTCATTTGTTGTTTTTAACTTGATTTGACGTGTGTTGCAGTGTTCAGTGTTAGATATTGGAATGATGGCTGAAGCTGTAGCCTACATGGGAAAATGAGGACCACACTTTTATTAGTGCAGCCGCAGATGAAGGAATGCAGACCACAGAAAATTATTTGCGGCCACAGATTTTACCTGTAGATCGTATTTTCAAGAGGCTGCTAAGATGATAAATTAAAGGTCATCTGAACTTTTCTCCCAACAGCGCGGAACTAGTTTTGCAGACCATCACATATTATGTGATCGCATAAGTGCAATCATATAGAAGTCACTGAAACTAGGTTGACAGACATGCGACCGCACTTGAAAAAATGCAGACCGCACATTGGCATGAACTCCACAACCCAGGTAATAGAGTGTGGACCGTAAGTGAAATCATGCGGCTACACTCACCCTCTTTCACCTTGCCCACCATGTGACAATAAATAGCAAAATAGTGTCCCCATTTACACTTTTTGCCACTTTCACTCCCTAGCTGACACTCTAAGAAGAACTACATGCTTGCACTTTTGATCACCAATAGTCACCCATACTATATTTGATCTTATTACACTAGCATATTCTAGTATGCATCACTTCAATCTTGTTATTTTTTATTTTTTGAATTTATTCGTTTTTTTACTTTTAACTTCTTTTTAGGCCATATGTGATTACATCTTTTATTTGTGTCTATGTGGGGTAGTTTAACATTGGTCTTTGTCAAAGCATCCTTAGATAGGTTCAGGTTTGTTATTATCATGCCTTCACTATGTCACCCAGTAGGATGGAACACATAATTGCATAACCTAGGTAAAAATATCTGTCATCCGTCATTGTTCTTGCCTGTGCTGACTACACTTGAAATTGTGTGGTCCACAAACTACAAATTTTGGAAACTTGATTGTTACCTTGATTGTGTGGCCGCATTTTGTTTGTGCGGACCGCAATTGAAATTTTGCGGCCGCATCAGAAGGTCTGCACTGTCAATCAGAGAACTTCTTCTCTGAAGACCTGAGTACTTTTACTCAAGTACGAACTGCAAAAATGATTATGCGGACCGCAGTTGGATTTCTATGGTCGAAGATGCAGGTCTGTGCTGTCTATCATAGACTTCTCTCTGAGGACTTGGCACTGCTATGCAGGACTTGGCTGCACAAAGAATTGTGCAAACCGCACTTTTTCTTTGCGGACCGCACTTGAAACTGTGTAGACCGCACTGGACCCCTATCTACTACATGCTACAAACTTTGAAACCCTATTGCTTCTATGGTGTCCTCCAATGCTAGCAAGACTCTTAACTGCTTTGCAAGTTGTATATCAACTGACAACTCTCGTTATGCATATACAGACAATAGTGCGATCAAAAGAAAGAGGAGAGTCATCTAAAGGAAGGGGTGAACAAGGGAAAGGTAGAGGCAGAGGTGCCATGTACCCAAGTGCAAAGAAGGCCATAAAAAAGAAAACAACTATAGGCCAGGGGAGAGGTAGAAGCCTCTCAGAGTCAAGTTGTCCCGTCTAGGGAAGCCTCTGAACAGAATTCTGTGTCTCTACCTGAATAGCACAATGAGGAGCAGTCTTGTCCACAAGGGCAATCTGAGCCCCAAGTTGTGTCCTCCAAATCACAAAGTACCTCCTAGAGCTCAGCTAGTACAAGTCATGAGTCAAATGCAGCTGCTCAAGGATCTGATTATGATGGTGCCCCAGATGATAGAAGAGGGAAAACAATTGCAAAGGATGGAGTAGTTAGAACAAAGAAGAAGGTGGTCTGGGAGGACTTGTTTTTGAGTCTACAAGCCCATACAAACTTCTGAATGTAGTGGAAGGAAAGATCCCTTCCTCATTAAGTATTTAGACAAATACAATCTGGAAATCTTGGAGAAGTTTACAAAGAGAAAAGGGTGGATGCAGTTTACAAAGAAGCTAGTAGATATCAAGGAAAACCTTGATCGGGAATTTTATGCCAACAAGGCGCATATTTTTAAAGGGACAAAGGTCACCAAAGTGCGCAACCTTAAAGTAAAATTTGATCAAAGCACCCTAAACACCTACCTCGGACTTGAAGATGTGGAGCCGAAAGAGTATTTGGCCAAGTTGGTTAAGAAGGATGAGGTCTGACCATGGCTCATAGAGATTCTTGCACCTGGGCATACTCCCCGTTGGATAGGTGTCGGAGTTCCAATTCTCTGCCAAACTCTATGTTTCGAGGCAAAGGGGTGGCAGACGCTTGTTTGTAGAAGACTTGATCCAAAGCTGAACGATAACGACTTACCTTTGCCAAGAGTAGCACTAGTAACCTCTGTCATGGCCAGGCACCCGATCAATGTGGGTGCTTTGATGTTGGCTAATATCACCTTGGTAGCTCAATAGAGTAACACTTCCTACCCCAGCACCACCACCAAGTACTTGACAGACTCCAAGGTGGAGTCTTGGCCATTTGACATGAAGGTCAAGCCAATTGGTCCCTTTGATTTGTATAAGTTGCAAGACCGGAGGAACCCGAAGAAGAGCACTCTGCCTCCTACTACTGCTGGCCAATCTGATGAGCCGGTAATAGTAGCTCCCGGTCCCTCTCAGATCTCTTCCACTTCACCTGAGCCTTCCACCAGAGGTAGAGATGCTATTCTGAGCCATCATCAGCCCCTACTTCATTACCTACACCAGCTCTGAGGCCGGTGCCTTTTCCTATGGGCCTACTATTTGCTTTAGGGGTCTCTCAAACACGAGTGATCCTTAACAACTGGATGCACGGAGCTACTTCAAAGTTGTCTGAGATCTCTAGTACAGTTGCAGGACAGACACTACACAGTAGGATCCTTCTGACATTGACATAAAGCTCACCAAAGTCTTGGACAACCAGAAGGTGATTATGGATACACTGGTATAACATGATGCAGTGATTGAGCGGTTGACCAAGCAGGTGAAAAAGGTGAGAAAGACACAGGTCAGTAAGAAGTCAGTTAACTCACTCCGAGCTGAGGTGACTAGGATAGTTGAGGCCGGCGACTTGCCACTTGAAATGCTACTGAACCCCACCCATCCTCACCTAGATCAGCATTGTCATAAGGATGCCGCTGCTCAGTGAGGAGCCTTGCCTTGCATCTAGCACTATTGCTGCGGTGCGTGATATTTTCACATCTCAGGCATCTCCCCCAGAGGATGATGACACTATTCAGTTAGCTGAGCCGGCTCAAACTGATACTACTGGTGACACTATGATGACTGAGGACCCTTAGGGAGTTTCTTCGCCCTTCTCTGCTATTTGATCTTAGTTTGCTAAGCATTAGGGACAATGATTCTTTTTTTTTTT
>MCJB01021069.1:281176-312349 GCA_002018475.1 Nicotiana obtusifolia
TTTTTTTTTTGGGGGGGGGGGGGGGGGTTGGAGAATTCTATATTTGATGATTCATACATTTGATGACAAAGGGATGTAATAATTGGATGATTTTATTCTGTTTTAACTTTAGTAGTTTGTTACATTTAGTAGTAATCCTTAATTTCTATTGCTTTGTTAATATAAATTTTATGCTTTTCCTTCTTTTAGCCTTTAGTTTTCTTAATGCCACGGTTCTTTCCAAAGGTGGTTTCTTGTGTGAACTGGGTGACTCTTCCCGATGATGGATAATGTGACAACTTTCTTAAGGGAATGAATTTGTTTCATGTTTAGGTAATAGTAGTAGTAAGTAGTAATGAATAAAAGTCCTAATCAAGTTAGTCTATGAAAATGAGTTATTCATGCTTCATGTGATAGCAACATACTTAACTACATGCTTATGGTTTGAGACAAGGTTCTTGAAAGAAGTAACTCTAGTGAAAATGACTTTGAGGCTCTTGAGTTGTCTTTGATAATCATTAGGTGGCTGAGTGGACCATAGAGATCTTTAACTTGACTGTGATTGTTGTGGGTGTTAGACTCTATCCTCTTTTACGGTCGGTCTAGTTGCATGAGAGGTGAGATAATATTTTGTTTCTAGTCCAAGTACTTGAGTGAATAGTCTAGAACGTGCCCCAAATGTGCTTCAAAGCTAAATTTTAAGTTTGCTTGGTTTAAAAGATGATTGTAGGCTTTCCTTGGACCATTTGAGCTTTCTATTGCCACCCTATGATGGTTAACCCTAGTCAACCCCTTTTAGCCTTTAGCCTTTCTCTGTTGATAAATATTCTACAAGCCTTTACCCGTTTTGAACATAATCTTCTCTTGGCACTTGAACCCTCCTAAGCACTCATATGTGGTAAATGGCTCAAAGCCTAAGTTTGAGGGGGAAAGTTAAGAAATCCAAACAGATATCAAGGCATTAAAAAGAGAGAAAATAAATGATCTCTAAGAAAGAGAAAGCAAGAAAAGAAAGTGATGAGAACACAAAGAAGTCCAAAACAAGGGACAAAAAGGGGAGATTGATGAAATTGAATGAGGCAAGTACCACTAGTACAAACATCAAGGAAGAAAAAGAATGAATTTGTCAATAAAGAGTTATGGAAAGTCTCTCTAGCTCCCATGAAAAGAAATGCCTCTAAGCGTTTGACAAATGTGAGCCAAGAAATAAGATGTGAAGTACTTAAGGAAGGTTGTAATCACTTATATCCCAAATAGCATCCTACCCCGATCTAAAAGTCTTCATTGCAACCCGAAAGAAGTCCTATTTGATTTCTAACCGAGTATGCTTACATTGGTGGAGATTTAAATAAGGGGCAAGCCTATGGTACTTGAAGCTTTATTTGTGACATTCCTTTATGAGAGAAGAGTTAAATATTTGTTGCTCTAGAAATTGAGTGTTAAAACTTCAAGCGAGCATTGCAAATGGAAGGTAGAAGAGGAAGAGTTTGGAGTCCACCATGATTTACATGAAAGAACAAGAGTCCTTGATGAATGAAGTCAATTCTTGAAGCTCAAATGTCACACTAGAATTACATGCAAGTTACACATTTATGAAAAATTTGACACCTTGCTTGAATGCATGAGTATTGTGGGTAATTGTTGGTCCCGACTGAGTATAAATGACTTGTAGTTGACTCTTTGAAATGATCATTCATTGAGGGAAGGAGGGAACTAATCTAGTTGTTTGAGGACAAGCAAAGACTTAAGTTTGTAGGAATTGATAAATGTAGATTTTAACCACTTATTAATACTTTTCTGCTTTATTTAGTCCAAAAATAAAGATTTCTGTCCCCGAATCTAATGAATATGGGTGAATTTCAGGTGTGCTAGAGAATGTGAGCTCAACAAAGAAATATAAATCAAAGAAGTGATGTTCCAGCTAAGATCAGTCAAGAGGAGAAATACAAAGAACAGGGCGGTCTGCAGAATTCCATCTGCGGCCGCAAAAGAAAATGCGGCCCACAGAAGATGACATGCGGCTGCAAATAAGAGATTGAAGCTTCAGGGATATCTGACAGAAGTGTGGTACGCAAACCAAAAAGTGCGATTGCACTTGAGGTTCACACTGAAAAGCTTGAAAGATTAGAGAAGATGCACCTGAAAAAGTCTGAAGCCTCCTCAAAGTGTAGTCCGCAGCAATTTAGTACGGCCGCAGAAGCTGAAGTGCGGCCATAGAAATCCTTCAACTGAAAGCACTTGCAAGAGTAACCTACCAAAGTGCGTTCCGGGGATGATAATGTGCAGCTGCATAACCCTCCGAAGGGTATTTTTGTCAAAAAAATTTAGAGCACTATAAATAGACGTGAACACATTTTTAGGGCATGTTTTCACTGTAGTAGTAGCTGGTAGATAATTTTAGCCACTTTGGTCAACCTTGAGCTAGAACTAGAGAAGATTAATTAATTTTCCACTTTAATTTTAGTTTTATATCTTCAATTACTTCTTCTATTCATTTTTCTATGTCAATTTCTCAGAGCAACTAGATTTTATCTAGGTTGTGATTCAACCTAGTGTGTAAAACTTATGGGTATTTAATATTATTGCTTGCTATTGATTGGGTTGATGTTACTTAGCCTTGTTTACGCTTTATAGTTAGAATTAATGGTTGCAAAAATTTGTTCATGCCTATTTGACTTTGTTCTTACTTGAGAAAGAGGAATTTAGTCTAGGAAAACTTGGCTAACAAGAAATCAAGCTAATTGAAGTTTGGATTAGTTTGATTAAAGAATTTGAACTAGAGATAGGGATAATCCAACTTGGACTCAGATTCAATTGTTTTGATTGCTTGAGAAAGCCAATTTGGGTATAATCACTCTATGACCGAGAGGTATTGAGTAGGTACCTGTGCTTAAGTCATAACAAACCCCGATCTACCAAGCAAGCATAGATTTACTCTATCCATTAGGTTTACACCTAGGTTAAGTTTACGACCCTAGGCCTTTCTCTATTTGATAAAAATATCAAACAGATTTCAATCATTACTTGCTCATTAGTTAGTTAAATTTTGTAGTAGCTAATTTAGATAATTGTTACCCATTTTTATTTGGAAGCTAAATCTAGTTATTTCGTGTTTCTTCCTACAGTTTTTACCTCAACACCCATTTTAAACTCCCTGTGGATTCGACCCCAATTTCATATTCCTTAATTGGGTGTGAATTGGACGTGATCAGGACACTATCGTACATATAATCCCAAAAGCACATACTCACAAAACCAAAACCACCGAGCCTAAGCGGCAGTCAGAACCTAGCCTCAAGTTCTCCAGACTAGCCTATCTCCACAACACTGAGACACATCCCTCACTCAATCCATGACATCACAAGTTGTCGATGCACAGCTGATACCAAGTGCTCAACATAACATACGAGTGGATGGAAGGGAATCAAATAGACGCTTCAAGCTGAATCAATGTCGCACGATAAGGAAAGAAAGACGGGAAGTTTTTCCTAGATGCCCTGTAGCCTCTCGAAGATAGATATGGATGTCATCATACTTATCCGCAAGACTCCACTAAATACTTCCTCATGACTCGTAGAACCTATGAACCTAGAGCTCTGATACCAATTTGTCACGATCCAAAATTCACCTAGTCATGATAGCACCTAATACAACATGCTAGATAAGCCAAATAATAGTCAACACAATCCTAATGAAATTAACATGAAATTAATAGGTGAGCTAACTGAATTTACATACAATAACTCAAGGATTGGTAGACAAGTCATGAGCCACTAAGACTTAGATTTAGAAAGTTCATAGAAAAATAAATACAACATCTAATTGGAATATACCTAAACTATTAGACAAAAGTCAAACTCGGTCAGCTCTCCAACTTAAAGCTTCTAAAATGAGAGTCAATTTTCCAAACCAAATCTCGAACCACTCAAAAACCAAAACAGACCACACACGCAGGTCATAATGCATCATATGAAGCTACTTAAAACCTCAAACCACCGAACGGAATGCAAATGCTTAAAATGATCGGTTGGATCGTCACATTGCTAATGATTCTGCTAAAAAGAAATTCAAAAAAGATAATAAAATTGTTCGATGGCATCTGCTTAACTATATGAATAACACTCTGTCTGATATATTTATAAACTATAAATCTTCTAAAGTCATATAGGATAGTTTGGAGGAAATTTATGCTGCTGATGATGCGAGAAGTATGTGATTGGCAAGTGGATCAAGTACTAGATGATTGATGATTAGCCGATCATGAAGTAGGTTCATGAAGATGAGAACTTGATTGTTGTTCTAAACGAAGGCATGGAGATATATGAAATTCTTCAGGCTAATATTTTCCTTGAGAATTTTGCACCATCTTGGAGTGACTACAGGAACCAAATGAAGCATAAGAAAAAGAACATAACTTTCCAAGAACTGATCAGTCACTACGGACTGAGGAAGCAAATCGTCTCAAAGATAAGGAGGTATAACATCTTAAGGATAATATAAAATCTCTCTCTCTTAATTCTTCTGAAGCTAACTTTGTGGAATCTTCTAGTACTTATGTGAAAGACAGGTTTTAAAGGAAAACAAAAGAAAGGCCAGAAAAAAGCAAATATGAACAAGCAGAATTAGTTCAATAAGCTGGAGGGCCAAATTCAAAAGTCGATAAAACCTTGCTATGTTTGCTGCATAATTGGTAACAAGGCTTTCCAGAGCAATCAGAGACAAGGGTAAAGCTCAAAGCATGGAGGAAAAGCTCTAATTCAAGCTATCCTTACTGAGGGTGGTGCTGTCATTGCTTCTGTAGTCGTTAAGGCAAGCATGGTGGCTAACAAGACTGACTTGATAGTGTACATAGGCGCTTCAAGGCACCTTTGTGCCAACAAGGAGCTGTTTTACAACTTTGAGGAATCTGCTGATAGCTAGTGTGTCAAACATGAGTAATTACACTACGACCAAAGTTATGAGTAAATGAAAAATCTCCTTAAGTTAACTTCTAAAAAAACTTTAGCCTTGAACAATGTTCTGTATGTACCCTCCATTCGTAGAAACTTAGTTTCTGGTGCATATAGTAATACTGTAGAAGCCCAACAAAAGCAAAAGTAGGAAACCAATTAGACAGAAAAATCAAGAGACTTAGGTCTGATAAGGGTGGTGAATATAGTACTAGTACTCTAGAAGTCCTTTTTGAGAAAAATGGTATTATACGCGAGGTTAGCGCTCCCTATACTCCCTAAAAAATGGTGTAGCTGAATGGAAGAATCGAACCCTTTAAAATGATGAATTCCATGCTTTTGAGTTTGGATTTAGCATGTTTTCCATTTAAAAATGGCGTGCCTAGTGACGCGTCTAATAATGCTTCTACTATGTCTGTTTATTCTTATATTGTGCCTTCTTCTATCATTTGCCACGACCTAAATCCAACCTCCTCGTGATGGCGCCTATCATATTACTAGGCAAGCCGACAATCACATAATAACTACGCATTTTAAATTACATGATTTAACAGGTTCAATAGTAAAAAATCTCATAGATAACTGATAAGAAACAACTGAAACTCAACAACAACAAATCCCAAAATCTTGGTGCCACCGAGTACATGAGCTACTAATGTTAATATAGTCTAAATTCTAGTACAACTGTCTGAGAAAATAGAACAGTACTAAAATAAAACGAAAGAAAGGAGAGTCGAGGTCTGCGGGCGTCATAGCTGCTACCTCAATAGTCTCCGAGCAGATACTGCACTAAATCTAACAACCACCGTGTCCAAATGTACATGGATCTGCACACGAAGTGCAGAGTGCAGTACGAGTACAACCGACCCAATGTACTCAATAAGTAACAGGACTAACATTGGGCTGAAAGTAGTGACGAGCTCAGAAATATACAATCCGGATCCAAATAATGACAATACAGATATAATAGGGAAATGACAGTATTAACTCAGAGAGCTTCCCAAATCAGCTCGTACATACAACAGGAATTTAGACAAACTTTCGAGTTCAACAATTTACTCAACACTGTTAAAATATGCCAAGTACAGCTAGCATGAGGAATGTTACATCTCTATGACTACATGACAAATATGCATGTCAAATGTAATATGTCACAATGATACTCCCAGGTACTCACGCTCTTAGAGTACTCAATATGTCTGCCTCAACTTCCACTCATCACACACAATCACTCAGCACTGTACGGTACATGCACTCACCGCTGGTATGTCAGAATCCGGAAGGGCAGATCCTGCCCAAGCGCTAATATAAGCCAACATGGCCTGTGACGGCATGCAACCCAATCCCATAATGAGTTAATAAAGCCTGTTGCGGCATGCAGTCTGATCCCATATATAAAAAATATGCATGTTGCTGGGTGCAGTCCAATCCCACAAATGACTAATAAGGACTATTGCCGCGTGTAGCCCGATCCTAAAAATATAACTCACAATCTGGTGCTCATGCCCCAACTCAATCATCAATCTCTCCAGTATCACGGGCTTACAGATCTCATATCACTCAGCCTGACAATGATAACATAATGTGACAGTAAATGATAAGAGAGACTGAGATATGATATGCAAATGAATAAATATGACTGAGTACATAATGACAACTTAGGCAAATAACTCAATAACAAAAATGACCTCAGTGGGTCCTAGCAGAATAAGCACACAGCCTAAACATGATTTCTACCATGAATCACAGCTCAATTACTCTAACACATAGAAATTCCACAGATAGAACAAGACTAGATAACTACACAGTACCACAGAATCAACCGAGTCATAATTACCATGGTGCAGGCTCAAACGCCCGTCACCTAGCATGTGTGTGACGAGCGCAAAACACACACTTAAATTATGCTCGCTAATAAAATATAGTATAGTATAATATCATATCCACAAGGATTGGATTTAAATAGTATTCTCGTAGTTTCTAGCTTGATTGCTATTCCAGATGATCAACAATTGAGATTTATATGATTTCTAGCTAAAATTAACTAAAAATGTAAAGCTATTGACTATCGAAACAAGGAATAAGCGAAAAAAAGTTATCAGTGGGAGAAAATAGGGTTTTGATAGGATAGGTGCAAGATAATTATTTGGGATCTAACTGTAGGTAATCCATTTCCAAATGTTTAAGTGAGTCTCTCGAATTCACTCAATTATTAGTTCAAACGTTCAGCGAAACTGCTCTCTCGATTAAGTCTTAACCTCACAAGATGAACAAATTTAAGCACGTAAAGATATGCAAGAATGCGTAGTGGATTGGTCTTTAGGAAAACCTCTTCCGATTATTCTCCTAACGAGGTTTAATCGATAATTCAAAAAGCCTCTTTCGATTATTAAGAAGAATTAATGAACTCAACCAACAATATAATGAAAAGATATCACAAGTTATGCCTCTCTCAATTACACGAACAAGCGAATATAGACGCAGCAGTTAAATAATCCAAAAATGCTTCAATACATAAAACTAGAGTTATAATCTACAAACAATCATCAATAAACCAAATCCATCAAACTCTAAAAGGGAACTACTCCATACATATGGATAAATTCATCACAAATAAAGTTAAAGTATAGAAAAATATAAATTCAATCCAAACTCATGTCTTGAGTGAGGAATGAATGATGAAATCCTTGCGCTCGTGTTCTTCCAACTCCTCCTAACTCTCCTTAGGTCTAATATGTGTCAAAAGTCCAGAAAATAATGTTTTTCATGTATTTATACCAAGTAGGGTCGGGCCCAAACGAAATCACCTTCTCCTAGCCGAAATAGGAAAATTACCCTGTAAAAAATACACAGGCGCGCCGCATGGGACGGCGCGCCATGCGGGACATTAGTGGGAAAATCCAAAGAGCAGAAATCTGACAAACAACAGAGATTTGTACTAGCGCGCGCCCCATGCACCGCAGCAGTGGGGATTTCTCAGAATACGGACCAAACTTCGATTTTAACGTCCACACTTGGTCCTCAACCCCCGAACACGATGCCGACTTAATCCTTTGGGATTTTACTTAGACTTCAAAGCCCCAAATAGCTCGAATTAGCTCCGCAACATCTACATCACTCGAAATCACTCCTACAAGACATAAAACACACAATAAGTGCAAAACACTATCAATTAAAGCTCAAAACAAGTAAAGTGCAGTAAGTTAGAGTGCAATAAGTGACTAAAATACGTAATTATAGCCTACCATCAGTGCGTCACCCCAACACCAATAATATAACATGTATTCCAGGGATTCACACCCTCTGTACCAAGTTTAGAAGTGTTACTTACCACAAAATGTGCAACTCAATACTCCAACAAACCATTGCCTCGCAAATCGGCCTTCGAACGAATCGAATCAAGTCATAAACAACTTAATATAATCAATACAAGTTATAGAAATGGATCCCATACGATAAAGCTAAGTTCTTTAACCAAATTCAATAATTCAACACAAAAACTTAATCCCAAGCCCATGTCTCAAACCCGACAAAAATCATGCAGGTGCGGTTACACCAGACCTGAACACACCAGATTTCCCATAAGTCCAAAATTCATCCCGATTTCAAACCGAATTATACCTGAGGCCCCCGGAACCCCATCGAAACATACCAACTCATCCTAAAAATCACAAGAACTTAGTCGAGGGCTCAAATCACATCAAATAATATTAAAAACACGAATCGCATCCCAATTCAAACCTATTGAAACTAATGGATTTCCAACTTCTACAACCGATGTCGAAACCTATCAAACCAATTCCAATTGACCTCATATTTTTCATACAAGTTATAAATGAAATAACAGATCTATTCCAACTTCCAGAATCAAAATCCGAGCATGGTATCAATAAAATCAACTCTCGGTCAAACTCTCAACTTTCCAAACCTTTTACTTTCCAACTTTCGCCAATTCAAGCCAAAACAACCTGCGGAACTCCAAATCGATATCCGGACACACCCCTAAGTCCAAACTCACCTTACGGAGCTATTGGAGTCATCAAAACTCCATTTCTGCATCGTTTACCCATAAGTCAACATTCGATCAACTCTTACAACTTAGGCTTCCAACCTTGGGACTAAGTATCCCAATTCATTCTTAAACATCCCCGAAACCAAACCAACTACCCCAGCAAGTCACACAATAACAATCGAATATAGAATTAGCAATAAATGGGGGAACATGGCTACAATACGCAAAATGACCGACCAGGTCGTTACATTGTTACTGCTAACAAGTATGAAAATGAACCTAGTAAGAGACGTAGAACTGGAGCTAGATTTGGTCCTGACTTTATCACTACTTTATTGATTGAAAATCTCGATCTTGAAGTTTTGAATAATGAATTACTGTCTATCTATTTAGTAGAAGAAGACCTAAGACTTATGATGAAGCATGATATCAATAGATGCTAATTTTTTGAAAGAGGCCATTAAAATTGGATTAGACTCTATAATTTCTAATCACACCTGGGACTTGTCTGATTGGCTTAAAGGTTGTAACCTTATACGTAGCAAGTGGAATTTATGAAAAAATTGAGACCTGATGGTAAAATTGAAAAATATAAAGCTAGACTTATTAAGGGTTTTAACCAAAAGAAATGCATTGATTAATTTGAAACCTATTCTCCTATGAGTATGATAGCCACCATGAGAACTCTTGTTGCTTTAGCCGCTATTCATAATTTAGTGAACATCAAATGGGTGTTAAAATGAATTTTCTAAATAATAATTTAGAGGAAAAGATCTATGTGATCCAACGACATGAGAATAAAGTATGCAAATTGAGAAAGTCTCTGTGTGGTCTAAAGCAGGCACCTAAGCAACGGTATAAAAAGTTTAATAGCACATTAGTGAATAATAGTTTTATTATTAATACATATGATACCTGCGTTTATTCCAAGATGATAGCATCACATTGTGTGATTATATCTCTGTATGTGGATGACATGTTAATCTTTGGACCTAATGTGAATGTTGTTAATGAGACTAAGAATTATTTGTCTTCCTAATTTGAAATGAAAGATATTGGAGAAGCATATGTGATTTTAGGGATTAAAATCACAAGAACTTCTAATGGTATTTCATTGTCTCAATCTCATTATATGAAAATATTGAGATGATTTAATTTCTTTGATGTAGCTCCTGTGAGAACTCCTCATGATCCTGGCATACATTTGAGAAAGAATAAAGAATCTAGAGTTTCTTAAACTGAATATGCTAAGATAATTGGTAGTGTAATATTTTTCAGAAATTATACTCAGCTTGATATAGCTTATGATGTTAGTAGATTGAGTAGATATACTCATAACCCTAATAGTGAACACTGGAATACTCTTCATCATTTGTTAAGGTATTTGAAAGGTACTATAGATTGATGTTTGCATTTTAATAAATTTCCTTAAGTTGTAGAAGGATTTTGTGATGCAAGCTGGATCACTGACAATGATGAAGTTAGCTCCACTAGTGGCTATGTGTTTACTTTGGGTACAAGTGCTATTTCGTAGAAGTCTTCAAAACAGACTTGTATAGAACGATTTACTATGGAGTGAAAATTCATTTCTCTTGAGTTAGTAGGGCAAGAAGCCGAGTGGCTAAGAAACTTATTGGCGGACGTGCATTTGTATTACAAGCTTTACCAGTTTCTCTGCATTGTGACTCACATGCGACAATTGCAATTCCAATAATAGTGCATAGAATGGGAAAAGAAGACATATCCGCATACGATATGGTGCGGTAAAACAGTTGTTGAAATATGATGTTATTTTTTTGGAATATATAAGGTCCGAAAGAAATTTGGAGGATCCTTTAAGCAATGATTTTGTAAGGAGAGTTACCTCTGAAATGTCGAGGGGATGGGGCTAAAGCCCATGGATTTAGAATGTATGGTGGATACCCGTTTATGGTCAAACAAAGCCATATGAGACCTTAATATGCACTACATTTTCCTATCCCTATGGCGTGTGGTAGTGCTTTATAAGGTTGCGCTTATTTTTTACCTTGATGATTTCATAGCCTTAAGGTGGTCTATGTGTAGATAGACTTGATGGAATAACCTATGCGAGTATAAAAGTGTGGTCGCCTTTTATGAAAGACTTGGGATATTTCTAGAGCACTCATGAGACCCGAGGTGTGTGCATGACCATAAACGCACTTATATGAGTATAGCGGAGTTTGCATAAAATTAAGGATATAGTATATGTTGTGGGGGTCTCAACTCATGTCCATTCAGTTCAAGATTAATTCACTTTGTGGATGTTAGTTGTTGCCTCATTTCACTACGTGTTAATTCAAATTGAAAGATATTGACACTTAAGCACATGTTTCTTTTTTTTTTTGTCCAGAATTATACTGATTCTATTCTTTGTCTTTGGATTAGTGGGTGATTGTTGGTATCATTGATAAATAATAATGCAAAGTCAAAGATTCTATTGTGGCCCATTTTCTTTCTCACTTCTTTATCTTTTATGGAAGATAAAATGTCCCTCATCGATTGTGAAAAGTTTCTTTTTCTCTTTATATTGAAGTACTCTTGATTGGGCTTATAAAGAGCTAGGAAAAGGGAGTGGTATCACGCACATGAGAAATTGGTCCTCAAGGCAAAATGGGTTGATTTGCTCCCCTGCGCGCGAGATATACGTGAACCTAATCCAAATCTGGTTTTGCTAAAAATAATTATTTCTTCATTTTTGAGCTTACCATAAAAGTGTTCAAATACATACTTACCAGAATATGTACTAATTCATTCTCTTTGAGTTGAATTATCTAACATTTGATTTAATTCTTTGTAACAACTCTGTTTTAATTTGTTGTAACTATTATTTGAACTCTTGTAACTCCTATTTGAATTCGGTAAAAACTCTTTTATTTAATAACCCCACTTAATTCTCCTTCTTGTAATAGCTCCAGCAACTTACCTATATAAGGCGCTATTTTGTGAAGTTTTCCAACACAGAAAAAAAAAACTTCTTCCACTCTTTTTCTTAACTCAGTTTCTGGGCAATATTTTTTTTCAAACTCCAAACTTCCAGCCACGAGTGCACGTATTTGAAGGTGTTGTAGAATCTTGGGAAGTGATCGATCTTAACGATTTTTATCTTAGTCAGACTGAAATCGCTTTCAACAGAATGGTTTTGCCACGACACAGTATTTGTTCGATAAGTTATTTCTATTTCCTTCTTGTTATCGGTTAAAATTATCAACTATTTTCCAAAAATACAACGTTTCCGACTTTCAAACTACAGTGCATAGTTTATAGTTCCCTCAACTACAACTTACGTTACTAGGGTTTGTGTCAACATGGACGACGTCTGTTCCAAGGGGAAGACAATTTTTATCACTAGAAATGCCTCCATATTCATCTTGTCCATTAGGAAAAAATGTCATTCATTTATGAGGACATAAATCATTATTTTCCATTCCAAATATCTCAATTACTACTTCATATCACTTGCTTCAATTAACATAGATACATTATCGTCAATCTTTAGTGTTGAAATATACTTTGCAAGAAAATAAAACCATCACATTATCATACACGTTGTATGATTACATATCCATATCTTTATCCAATTCGATTGAAATACTAAAACTTACGCAGAAAATATTTTTATAAAAAATATTTTTAATGATAAATTCTTTTGTTTATACCAGACTCACTCGATCAAAATGAAAGTTCATTTTAGTTTATTGACTGAAGCCCAAAAAATAGTGTTTTATTGTTATTATGACATTACTATTATCTTTTTGTAAAAGTTAGATTCTTAAAGAAAATTAAGATATTTAGTAATTTTATTTTAATTTATTTTCTCATACTTAATTTTGTTTATACCAGACTCACTATCTTGCATAATTCTAGTTGCAATATCATGTGTAAAGACATAATTCACCACTAATTTCAATCAATTCAAATTAGTCCCATCATCAATTGGATTTATTTATAGTTTCTCATTTTATTGAGTCACGGGCTCATTGATTTCTTCAAGGATCTCAAGATTACTCAAATATTGAATTTCTTAATGAGATTCTTTCGTATTGTCATCTTGACAATTTTTTTTCTAGGATTTCAATCCTTAGAACCTGTCATGACCCAAAATCTAACTAGTCGTGATGGCACCTAACCCAACCTGCTAAGTAAGCCAATTAACAATAAACAATAATATAATGATAATGATAAGAGTCAAGAATGAAATAACTAAATTTTATACAACTCCCCAAGGACAGGTAGTACAAATCATGAGCTTCTGAAAATTAGAATTTACAAAGCTAGTATGAAATAAATACATCATTTGTTCGAAACATACATAAACAGATTTATAAATCTAAAACTACCAAGGACAAGTGACAGCTTTATCCGGAGAGCAAGTATAGCGTTAATGCCAGCTCCCGCCAAGAACAGCAATATTAGCTCCAAAATCTTCACACAAGGTACAGAAGTGTAGTATGAGTACAACCAAACCCATGTATTCAATAAGTAACAAACCTAATTTTAGGTTGAAAGTAGTGACGAGCTTGAACAACGGTCAAAATCCAACACCAATAGCCAAGAACAACTCGTAATAATAAGATAAAAGCAGTACAAGTAATAACTCAAGATATGATGCTCAGCTCATTCACATTTACAAAAAATAGGCATGCTTTTCAAATATAACAGTAAAATCTAAATCTTTCACTGAAATCACAAAAATATGAGTAAATCTAAAAAACTAAAAACTTTCAACAATAGATAAGATATTTCATTCTCCGATAGCATGAGAAAAGGACATCTCTATGCCTACATGTCAATGCGCATGTGAAGTCATGAATGTCACAAAACGGTGTAGCATGAGGAAATGCATCTGTATGCTTACATGCCAAGTATGCATGTCAAATGTGATGCATAACAGTGATGAGCTCATGTACTCACACTCTTAAAGTACTTAATCTCATTGTCTCAAACTCAATCACTTGGTACACTCGATCACTCGGTACACTCCATTACTCGGCACTCAGCACTAGGTACTTGCGCTCACTGTTGGTATGTCAGACTCCGAAAGGGCGGATCCTGCCCAAGCGCTAATATAAACCAACATGGCCTGCTGCGGCGTGCAACCCGATCCCATCACGAATTTATAAAATATGATGCGGCGTACAGTCCGATCCCATCATGAATCAATAAAGCCTGCTGTGGCGTGCAGCCCGATTCCATAAATATCACTCATAATCAGGCCCTCGGCCTCAACTGAGTCATCAATCTCTCTAGTCTCTTGGGCTCACAAATCTCATGCCAATCAGCCCAAACAATGATAGATGATGTAATAATAAATGATAATAGAGACTGAGATATGATATGTGTCACGCCCCGACCTCGGGGAGCGCGACCGGCGCTCAATAAAGTTACCTCGATCGAGCAAGCCTGCACAGCGCCATCTACCCAACTCACCCACAAATAACGAGAAGAGAGCATTTTCTTAATTAGTCAGTAAGAAGTCATATGAACAACAACATCATTTTCATTAGTTACGTCCGTAACAAATGTTCAAAACAGTATATGTACAATCATGTTAAAGTGGGACAGGTAATACAATTACAATATTTTTAGTTTAACTTTCCCAAAAATAGGCACAAACCACACTATATCTACGGATCCTCCAACAGGAACAAAAGAGTGTTATGACAGTACCGGCAACAAGGCCCCCGTTATACCTCAAAATGCTATGTACATACGAAATAGTACTAGTATGTAAAACTAAACACCCTCACAATAGAACGAGAAACAGTAAACGAAGAATAAAACATGATATCAGTAAGAGACTCAAACGGTATCAAAGTATCAAAGTATCATAGTAGGGGAAACGTAAATTTCAAGTAGGTTTCGGTAATATAAGTTGGGATATATTTAGCACCAATATATCATCGTGTTTTAGCACGGAATCTGATCTCAGCCCGACCAGCTAAGCCGTCTTACCCTGAGACATACACTCGCAATACCACCATGTGCAGCATGGCGTCCGATCTCAGCCCGATCGGCTAAGCCGTCTCACCACAATACTGTATGGGTCGACATTACATCACATCTAGATAGCAATAATCTCATCCCATTTAAGGGGAAAACATCTCAACACACCAATCACATCCCATACAAGGGGAAATAGTCTCATCACATTAACATGGGAATTTACCCCATAATCACTCCTACACCGACACGTGTAGCTTCGGGGTTAAGTTGTTCCGACCTATCCTTCCTCGGTGGCTAATCGATACTCCCAAAGCATTATTTACCACTCAATTAATATTCTTTTACGTGTCATTCATTTTATTGGCATCATTGGCCATAATGCAATATCATTCTTGGCACATTGGTCGTACTTCATAATTCAAGCTCACCATTTCATTTTCAATCATTATCATGGATAATCAACAACAAGGTCTTTCAAATTAACACTTTAATCACATACTTGAGCAAATTAGGGTCTTAGGCACATATGATCTCTTATACAATTTGATGTGAACACTTTAATTTGGACTTGAATTGAAGTCACAATATTATAACATATACTTATACTTAAAATACTCTCCCTAAGAATAGCACAATTTAATAAGAACATTTCGGAACACATTTGAACATATTCATATATATATACATCATCCGAGGCCAAGCTTATTCAGAAAAATCAATTAATAATGGATAACTCGGGACTTACAAGATCATCATGGGAATTCAATTCTAAGCGAGAAGTTTAGCCAACATACCTTGCCTCGAGTCTTTTTAAATTACTACAATGTTCCGGACTTCTTATCTTCTTCGATCTATGTGGAAATATAGCAAAATTAAACACAAATTAGGAGAGAGTTTATGGTTCCAGCTCATTTGAGCATTTTATCAAATATTAGGTGGGTATTATTATTTCAAGGTCCTCCTATGGTGGATTCCTCCAGCCCATTATCCAAAGTCTACCCAATTTAGCTCAACATTCTTCTCCCGACCCTTGATAGTACATGCATGTAAAAATAAATAACTCCCACACCCAAGAATTACTTGATTTATTACCTATTTTCAATTAGAATCATGAAAATGAGGGCTATGGAGTAGAAACTTACCTCTTAGATGAAGACCTAGTGAACTCTTCTTACAAGTTCTTCAACTTTGAGCAAGAATTGATGGGTGATGATCTTAGGAACTTTTCCTCTCACTCTTTGGCACCCCCTCACTCTAGAGTAGATGTTTTTACTTCAGAAGTGGTCCATTACTCTAATATACGAAATAGGGTCGGATAAAAAAATTAGGAAAAAAGAGCCCCGTCACAGACCGCGGTCATATATGCGACCGCATAATGCTTCTGCGATTCGCGAAATGGGCCACGAAATGGCCCTCCGGAACTGGGCAATCCTGCCCCACTCTGCGGCCATTATGTGGTCTGCAGACCTGTTCTGCGGTCGCATAATGCACCACAGACTTTCCTCCAAACTTCCCCAACTATTGCTTCACTTTGCGGCCATTCTGTGGTCCGCAGAGTGATTCTGCGGCCGTATAGTGGGCAGCAGAAATGTCTTTTTCTGCCAAGAATTTTTCTTTACTCCCCAGCGCACTGTTCAACCCAAAAAGTGTCAACACATAAACCTACTTCGGCACCAAGAAATCTCGGGTTTTTGGTAAAATATTTACCGGGCCTTCCAATATGCAAATGAATGAATATGGCTGATTATATAATTGCAATTTAAGCAAATAACTCAACAACAGAAATGACCTCAGTGAGTCCCAACAGAATAAGCATATAGCCTAAACATGGATTCTAACATGGATCATAACTCAATTACTCTAGCACATAAAATTTTCATGGATAGAAACAAGATTTGCACAATACCACAGAATCAACCGAGTCATAATTCACACGGTGCACGCCCACACGCCCGTCACCTAGCATGTGTGTCACCTAAACACCAAACACATAGCACGTATGTTCAGGGATTCATACCCTCAGCACCAAGTTTAGAAGTGTTACTCACCTCGAACAAGCCGAATCCAATATCAACCAATCCAAACAATATTCTAGAAATACCATCTCTCGCGTACCGACCTCCGAACTGCTCGAAACTAGCCAAAAGAAACTCAAAAATATCAAATAATACCAAAGGAAACAAACACAATCGATAAAGTTGGGATCTTTAATCAAATGCCCAAAGTCAACCAAAAAGCCAAACTCAGGCCCGCACCTCGAAATCCAATGAAACTCACAAAATCCAATAAATCATTCAATTACAAGTCCAACCATACTAGTTTGACCAAATCCGACTCCGAATCGATGTTCAAAACTAAAAAATTCACTTTTTTAGACAAAAATTCCCAAATTTTATTTTGAAATCATCAATCAAATACCAAAAATAAAGATGGATTCATGAAATATAACCAAAATCGAGTATATAACATTTATCCCAATCACTCCATTTGACCTTATAATGAAGGAGACATGTTGGTTTAAATATTTGGAAATCATGCAGATTTTTAAATGCAAATTCAGTGGTAATTTTGTAATTAATCTAAAAAATAATTCGCAACCTAATTCTTAGTAAAATGACCATAAATTCCTCATAAGATGTTGAAACTTAATGATTTCAGTTGCTATAGTTCCAAAATTATTATACAGATATAATGGTTTAGTCGAAACACAAATCAAAGGCCGTTTGCTCAATATGAAAACTTTTATGCTCAAATCAACGTCGAAACTGAAAACATTCACCATACAACCCAAACTTATCCAAAACTCATCAGAATTTAATCAAACTTTGTGGACATGTCTAAAATCATCATACAAACCTATTGGAATAATTAAACCCTGATTCTGAGTCCGTTTACCTAAAAGTCAAACCTTGATCAACTCTTCTAACTTAAAGCTTCTAAAACGAGAATCATTCTTCCAAATCAATCCCGAAAAATCGCTCGAAAATCGAAACCAACTATACACGCAAGTCATAATATATAATATGAATCTACTCAAACTCTCAAACCATTGAATGGAACGCTAAAACTCAAAACGACCGACCGGGTCATTACAGAACCTAATTGCCTGTCATGCTTAAGGTATGCTTTGGACTCATTAGCTATGACACTAGTAGATTGTTCTACAGGAATATCAATCTAAATTGGGATATTCTCTTTAAGGATATGTGATTTGGTAACCCTTGTCAAATCTGTAAATACGTTTGACATTTAATTTGCTATTTTCTGCAGGTGAATAATCTTTGGACCTTTTGCTCACAAATAGAGGCATGTGGATTAGGATGAGACAATAATGTTTCACTCCATAAAATTTCCTTTTTATTTTATTATTTTATTCCCCTAATTATCTCATCAAGTTGATAATATACAAATCGAGCAGTAAATAAATTTCCCGTTAATGGTCCAAGGTAGCAAATAATTTCAAATCCAATATATATATTTCTAACCTTCTTTGGGAGCCTATATTATTAGGATATGATGGGATATATTAGATTTTTGATCCAAAACTAATTGTACCGGAAAAAAGTTATTATAATTTATCGGTGTGAGGCAAACAATTATTGTTGCATACAAATAGCATGACCCTAAACCGAAGTAGGCAACCTTTTTTCATAAGTAATTGTATTGCTATCAATTCCAGAAGTTGAATCAGTAACTCTCAAGGCTATTCTGAATGTGAACGTGAGCTACAAGATATTCAACTTTTATCTCAATTGATACGCAATACTCATCAAATGCTTGGGATGAAAACCCTACAAAATTACCAAGGTGAATAAACTTGACCATATTATCAAGAAAATGTACCCGTAATCGAACTATTTGTGCCAATAATTTTACAAATATCAGGTTACGAGATGACAATAGGCACACATGAGACTATCTAGAAGAAGCATCTTTTAGAATCATAAAATATCTAAACGATCCACTCGGTAGGTGAATAGGTCCACATATATTTTCATGTATACATTACAAAATACATAGGACTCAATCCCAACCTTTGTTTGTGATGGTTTAATAATTAGCTTGCTTTGATAACAAGTAGTATAAGAAAATTCAGTATTTAAAAGAATCATCAGGCTCTTTACTAGATGCCCATTTGAATTTTCTATAATTCGTCTCATCATTATAGATCTAGAATGTCTCAATCGGTCTACCAAAATACAAAACTATTGGAATATGTAAACTTTTAATTTACAATAGAATATGCCTCAATTGCCCTGATCTTTATCCGATATAAGACAAAAGACAAAGCAGAGAACTTTTCTATAATATATTTCTAACCAGGATATTCTTTGTGATACCAAGGTATTCAAGATTCATCTCATCCATTATTCAATATGATATTGTAACGATCCAGACGGTCATTTTGATAGATGTAACCCAATTCCTCCATTTACTGTCTATTTTATGCTTAATAGTTGCTATATGGCTTTCGGGGTAGTTGGTTAGGGTCCGGAGAGGTTTTGGAATGAATTGAGACACTTAGTCTCAAGTTTGGAAGCTTAAGTTGAAAAGGTTGATCGGATGTTGACTTGTGTGAAAATGGGTTCGAAATAGAGTTTTGATGGTTCCGTTAGCTTCGTTGGGTGATTTTGGACTTAGGGGCGTGTCCGTATAGTGACTTGGAGATCCGTAGTTGAATTAGGCTTCAAATGGCGAATGTTGGAAATTTAGATGTTTGACCAAGGGTTGACTTTGTGGTTTACGGGCTCGAATTGGGGTTCCGGGAGTTGGAGTAGGTCGTTTGTGTCATTAGTGACTTGTGTGTAAAATTTCAGGTCAATCAGACGTGATTTGATAGGTTTCGGGATCGAATAAAGAAGTTAGAAGTTCAAAAGTTCATTAGGCTTGAATTGATGCTCGGTTCGTGGTTTTAGCGTTGTTTGATGTGATTCGATGGATCGACTAAGTTAGTATCGTGTTTTAGGACTTATTGGTATATTTATTTGAGGTCCCGGGGGCCTCGGGTGGAGTTCGTATGGTTAACAGATCAAAAATTGGCTTAAGTGTTATGTTGGTGCTTCAGGTATGGTGACATCGCACCTGCGGTGGATTTGGCCGCAGGTGCGGAGTCGCAGAAGCGGCTAACCTTGCGTTGTTGTGAAGAAGAGGAAGGTCTTTGGGGGTTGCAGGCGTGGAAAAGGTTTTGCAGATGCGGATGCGCAGCGCATCTACGCGAGGTCAACCGCAGAAGCGGATTTGGATAGGCAGCAGGGGCGTCGCAGAAGCAAAGGAAGGTTCACAGATGCGGTCCGCAGGTGCGAGTCTAGGACCGCATGTGTGAGAGGTCGCTAGTTTAGTCGGTTTCGCAGAAGCGTGGATTTCTCCGCAAAAGTGAATGTGCAGGTTAGAGCCCCATGCTCCGCAGATGCAGAAATGCCTGGGCAGTGTTAAATTCGAGGGTTCCGAGATTCTATCATTTTTGGGCTTTGCAAATTCAGTCTAATGCGGTTTTTGAGAGGGATTTCGAAGGGATTCTTGAGGTAAATACTCTTCTGGTTATTTTTATTCAATAATTATGTTTCCCCATTGAATGTCCCACCTAGTTTGTGTGTTTTTAAGGTGTAATTTTGGGTGTTTGAAGCTAGAGATTTGGAGAGCTTAATTTGGGAATTTGAGTGACGATTTGGTGTCGGATTTTGGTAAATTTGGTATATTGGACTCGTGGTTGAATGAGCTTTCGTATTTTGTTACTCTTATTGGATTCTGAGATGTGGGCTCGTGGGCCAACTTTTGAGTTGACTTTTTGAATTTTGATTAATAACTTAGTATTTTCATATGGAATTGATTCCTATAGCTTGAGTTGATTGTATCAAATTGTTTATGGCTAGATTCGAGGCGTTCGGAAGCTGATTCACGGGGCAAGGGCTTGCTAGCAAAGTGATTCAATTTGCTTGAGGTAAGTATCGCATTTAAACTCGGTTGAGGCACCAGTTGCCAGAATTGTTGTGATAGCCACGTGCTTTTGGGTGCGTACATGCATGGGAATGATCCCATGTGCAGGAATCGGGATTGTATATTCATGTTTGGGTTGTTCTTGGGCTCATAATCCCAGAAACGACTGTTATGCTTCAAGCTTTGGTATCTAACATGTTGTATTAGTTTAGGTGATCTAGTTGAGCCATGATGAGACTACTTATAGGTTTAATCCCTGAACGAACTTGATAAATTCTTTTCATTGATGAAATTGCCGGTTTGGACTATGATAGCACACTTTGCACATGCCTACACTTTAGCATGTTATTTACACCAATCTAGTGACATGAGGATCTTATTTCATTCATCTTACACTTGTATACTTGCTTTATTGCTTCAATATGATATATTTGACTAGGCCTGCGGCTACGCCAGGTGGATTATATTATTGGCACGTGAGTTGTTCGTGCAGCACGTGAGTTGTTTGTGCAGCACGTGAGTTGTCAGTGCAGATCTATGTATTGATATTATTGGCATATGAGTTGTGTGTGCAGCACGTGAGTTGTACTTGCGGATCCATATATTGATATTATTGACACGTGAGTTGTTCGTGTGGCACTTTGAGTTATCCGTGCAGGTTCTATGGTTAGCACGTGAGTTGTCCGTGCCGCGTGTGGAACTTGTATTTTCTTGATCATTTATCTGATTTACTTGTATTTCTCTTCTCAATACTATAATATTGTTGAGCAGGGTATTTGAGAAATGGTGCACATGCACACACGGGTGTTCTTCTCACAAAGCCTTACGAGTTAGCATTAAATTTTATGTTGTGTTGGTCAAAAAGGACAGAATTGCAATGATTTCACTAGTGACCTCAACGAATTAAGCTTCTCTTACCTTGCCTTGTTTATTTGTGATACTTATTGAGTTGGTTGTACTCACACTACACGTTGCACCTCCTGTGCAGATCCAGGCATTTTCGGAAATGGCGATTGTTGATCGTGGAGTCTTTCCTGTTCGGAGATCATCGAGGTAACTGCTTGAGTATCCGCAGACCCTGAATCTCCTTTCCCCTATCTTTCAGTCCTATTTATTTAGCCCTACTTCCTAAATAGTGTATCAGACTATGTCATTACATATAGATGCTCGTGTACTCGGTGACACCTAGGTTTTGGGGATTTTCTATATTTAGCTGCGATGTTTCATCTGGTTTTATGAGATTTCCATTGATTTAAACCTGTTTCTAGCATGTTTTGCTTTTGAAAATATTGGTATGTGAGTTGTCGCCTTGCCTAGTATCTTGATAGGCGCCATCACGACGTGTCGAGTTTTGGGTCGTGACAAGTTGGTATCGGAGCATAGGTTACACAGGTCTCACGAGTCATGAGTAGGTTTAGTAGAGTCTGCGGATTGGTACGGAGACTTCTGTACTTATCTTTGAGAGGTTACCGAACCCTTAGGAAAGCTTCACATTCTTGTATTCTTGTCATGCGAATTTGTTGATTCCGGGAACTGAACTTTTGTTATTCTATTCTCTCACAGATGGTAAGTACACGTACTACCGGTTAGGATGGATAGCCACTAGTACCACCGGCTAGGACCACGAGAGGCCGGGGTCGCAGTATTGGCTGCGGGGGCAGAGGTACAGCTCGTACAGCAGCTAGAGCAGCACCTGCAGATCTACCAGTTGCTCCAGCTCAGGAGTAAATACTAGATATGGTTGAGCTAGCAGGGCTAGCTCAGGAACCAGTAGTGCCCATTGTGATTCTAGGCCTTTAGGAGGCTTTGGCTCAAATTTTGACTGTGTGCACTAGCCTTGCTCAGGCGATTTCTGTTCAGATCGCGCCAGCCACTTCTCAGGCCGGGGGAGGTACCCAGACTCTCGCTGCCCGTACTCCAGAGAAGGTGATGCAGGGACTTCAGACATCGGGGGTACTACTAGCCCGGTGGTTGCAATTGCTCAAGCCCAGGTGGATCCCGTTATGAATGATGATGAGCAGAAGAGACTAGAGAGATTCGGGAGACTCTAGCCTCCATCATTCAGTGGGTCTGAGTCAGAGAATGCCCAAGACTTCTTGGATAGGTGCCGGCGGAATCTTCGTATGGCGGGGATTCTGGAAACCAGTGCGATCTCCAGAATACTGGAACTGCCTTCAGAAGGTGGGAGGCCTATGAGAGGCGTAAGCCAGTCGGTGTAGCACCACTTTCATGGCATGAGTTCTCCGTTCTCTTCTTGGAGAAGTTTGTGCCACAGACCTGCAGGGAGGAACTGCGAAGGCAGTTCGAGCAGCTGCATCAGGAGGGCATGTATGTGACCCAGTATGAGATGAGATATTCGTAGTTGGCTCGTCATACAGTTTGGTTGGTTCCAACTAAGAGGGAGAGGATTGGGATGTTCATTGATGGCATCACCTAGCAGTTGCGTTTTGTTATGAGTTGGGAGAGTGTCACAGGTGCTACGTTCGACGAGGTGGTTGATATTGCTTGGCAGATAGAGATAGTCTATAGTCAGGAGCGTGCTGAGAGGGAGGCTAAGAGGCCTTGTGGATCGGGTGGTTTTAGTGGTGTCTCTTTTGGGGGTCAGTTCCACCACAGCAGGGGTCGTCCTTATTGGCCCGCTCAGATGGCTCGTCTAGCTCATCGTGGTGCATCAGTTAGCCACGATTCTGACAGTGCTCGCTCGGGTCAGTCTTCATTCAGTGCACTACCAGCGCAGAGTTCTCACCATGTCTCGTCTACTCAGGATTCTACAGGTAGTTCCTCGGGTTATCAAGAGCAGCAGCTCCATCAGAGGAGAGGTTGTTTCGAGTGAGGAGACTTGAGTCATCTCAAGAGGGATTGCCCTAGATTGTTGAGTGGGATTCCACAGCAGAGTTCTCAGCCAATGAAACCAGCACCAGCAGTTACACCACCCGCTCAGCTAGCTTAGGGTGGGGCCCAGGCTGCTAAAGGTCGCCCAAGAGAGGGAGGCCGATCAGGTCGCGGTCAGGCTCGATTCTATGCTATTCGTGCTAGGCCAGAGGCTGTTTCTTCAGATACAGTAATCACAGGTATTGTTTCAGCGTGCCACAGAGATGCTTCCACATTATTTAGCCCTGGTTCCACTTATTCCTATGTATCCTCCTATTTTACTCGTTATTTGGATCTACTCTGTGAGTCGTTAGTTTCACCTGTTCATGTCTCTAAGACGGTAGTCGATATTATTGTTGTAGATCATGTATATCGGTCATGCGTAGTGACTATTGGGGGATCGGAGACCAGAGTTTATCTCTAATTGCTTAGTATGATTGATTTCAACGTGATCTGGGTATGGATTGGCTGTCTCCATGTCATGCTATTCTGGATTGTCACGCTAAGACCATGATGCTGGCAATGCCGGTGTTGCAAATGATCGAGTGGAGAGGTTCTCTAGATTATGTTCCCAGCAGGGTGATTTCTTATTTGAAGTTCCAATGGATGGTTGGGAAGGGGTGTTTTTCTTATTTGGCCCTTGTGAGGGATGTTAGTGTTGGTACTCCTGCTATTGATTCGATTTTGGTGGTGCAATATTTTCCGAATATGTTTCCTGTAGACCTGTTGGGGATGCCACCCACAAGGATATTGACTTTGGTATTGACTTGGTGTCGGGCACTCAGCCAATTTCTATTCCTCCGTATCATATGGCACCAGTGGAGTTTAACGAATTGAAAGAGAAGCTTCAAGAACTTCTTGATAAGGGGTTTATTAGGCCTAGTGTGTCGCCTTGGGGTGCACCAATTCTATTTGTGAAGAACAAAGATGGTACTATGCAGAGGTGCATCGACTATAGGCAGTTGAACAAAGTTATAATCAAGAACAAGTATCCTTTATCGCGCATTGATGATCTATTTGACCAGCTTCAGGGAGCGAGAGTGTTCTCTAAGATTGATTTGAGGTCTGGGTATCACCAGATGAAGATTCGGGACTCGGATATTCTAAAGACAGCATTCAGGACCCATTATGGTCACTATGAGTTCCTTGTTATGTCTATTGGGATGACCAACGCCCCAGCAGCATTCATACATCTGATAAACAGTGTATTTCAGCCGTATCTCAACTCGTTTGTCATAGTATTCATTGATGATATCCTGGTGTACTTACATAGCCAGGAGGAGCATGCCCAGCATTTGAGGATTGTATTACAGCGACTGAGGGAGGAGAAGCTTTATGCCAAGTTCTCCAAGTGTGAGTTTTTCTTAGTTTAGTGGCGTTCTTAGGGCACATGGTGTCCAGTGAGGGGATTAAGGTGGATCCAAAGAAGATAGAGGTGGTTCAGTGTTGGCCCAGACCGTCCTCAACTACTGAGATTTGGAGCTTTCTCTGCTTGGCCGGTTATTATCGTCGCTTCTTGGAGGGTTTCTCGTCTACTGCAACGCCTTTGACCAAATTGACCCAAAAGGGTGCTCCATTCAGGTGGTCGGATGAGTGTGAGGAAAGCTTTCAGAAGCTCAAGACTACCTTGACCACAACTCCAGTTCTAGTTTTGCCTTTAGCTTCTGGCTCTTATACAGTATATTATGATGCTTCTCGGATTGATATTGGGTGTGTCTTGATGCAGAAGGGTAGAGTGATTGTTTATGCTTCATGCCAGTTGAAGCCCCATAAGAAGAACTACCTTGTTCATGATTTGGATTTGGAAGCCATCGTTCATGCATTGAAGAGTTGGAGGCATTATCTCTACGGTGTGTCTTGTGAGGTATTACGAATCATCGGAGTCTCAGTACTTATTCAAACAAAAGGGTCTAAATTTGAGACAGCGAAGATGGTTGGAGCTGCTAAAGGACTATGATATCACCATTTTTTATCATCCCGGAAGGCCAATGTAGTGGCTGATGCCTTGAGTAGAAAGGCAGTGAGTATGAGTAGCCTTACATTTATTCTTGTTGGTGAGAGACCACTTGCAGTTGATGTTCAGGCCTTGGCCAACCAGTTCATGAGATTAGATGTTTCGGAGCCCAGCCGGGTTCTAGCTTGTGTGGTTTCTCGGTTTTCCTTGTATGATCGCATTAGAGAGCGCCGGTATGATGATCCCCATTTGTTTGTCCTTAAGGACATGGTTCATTACGGTGATGCCAAGGATGTTACTATTGGGAATAATGGGGTGTTGAGGATGAAAGGTCGGATCTGTCTGCCTAATGTAGATAGGCTATGTGAGTTGATTCTTAAGGAGGCCCACAGTTCGCGGTATTCCATCCATCCGGGTGCAGCAAAGATGTACCAGGACTTGAGGCAGCACTATTGGTGGAGAATGAAGAAGGATATAGTGGGGTTTGTAGCTTGGTGCCTAAACTGTCAGCAGGTGAAGTATGAGCATTAGAGATTAGGTGGATTGCTCAGAGGCTGGAGATACTGGAGTGGAAGTGGGAGCGTATTACCATGGATTTTGTTATTGGGATCCCACGGACTTCAAGGATGTTTGATGTGATTTGGGTGATTGTAGATCGGCTGACCAAGTCCGCGCACTTTATTCCAGTTTGGACTACTTATTCTTCGGAGCGGTTGGTTGAGATTTACATCCGCGGGATTGTTCGCCTTCACGGTGTGCCAGTGTCCATAATTTCAGATCGGGGCACGCAGATAACATCACAGTTTTGGAGAGCAGTGCAGCGATAGTTCGGCACCCAGATTGAGTTGAGTACAGCATTTCACACTCAGACGAACGGGCAGTCCGAGCGCACTATTCAGATATTGGAAGATATGCTACGCGCTTGTGTCATAGATTTCAGGGGTTCTTTGGATCAGTCCCTACCGCTCGTAGAGTATGCCTACAACAATAGCTATCAATTGAGCATTCTGATGGCTCCGTATGAGGCTTTGTATGGGAGGCGGTGTCGGTCTCTAGTGGTTTAGTTTGAGGTGGGTGAGGCTAGGCTATTGGGTACTGACTTGGTTCAGGATGCTTTGGACAAGGTTAAATTGATTCAGGATCGGCTTCGCACGGCGCAGTCTAGACAAAAGAGTTGCGCCAATCGAAAGGTTCGTGATGTTGCTTACATGGTAGGGGAGAAGGTACTGCTCAAGATTTCACCAATGAAGGGTGTTATAAGGTTCGGGAAGAAGGGCAAGTTAAGCCCTCGATATATTGGACCGTTTAAGGTGCTTCATAGAATTGGAGAGGTGGCTTACAAGCTTGCCTTGCTGCCTAGTCTGTCGAGTGTGCATCTAGTATTTCATATTTCTCTGCTCCGGAAGTATGTCGGCAATCCATCTCATGTTTTGAATTTCAGCACGGTTCAGTTAGATGGTGATTTGACTTATGATGTGGAGCCGGTGGCCATTTTGGATCGGCAGATTTAAAAGTTGAGGTCAAAAGACATAGCTTCAGTGAAGGTGCAGTGGAGAGGCCAGCCAGTTGAGAAGGCTACTTGGGAGACCGAGCGGGAGATGCAGAGCAAATATCCACGCTTATTGACTCCAGATATGTCTCTAGACCTGTTCGAGGACGAACATTTGTTTAAGAAGGAGAAGATGTAACGACCTGGCCGGTCGTTTTGAGAGATGTATCCCCATTCCCTATTTACAATTCATTTTATGCTTAGTTGCTATGTGGCTTGCAAAGGTAGTTGGTTCGGGTCCGGAGAGGTTTCAGAATGAATTAAGACACTTAGTCTCAAGGTTGGAAGCTTAAGTTGAAAAGGTTGACCGAATGTTAACTTGTGTGAAAATGGCTCTGGAATGGAGTTTTGATAGTTGTGTTAGCTCCATTGGGTGATTTGGACTTAGGAGCGTGTCCAGATAGTGATTTGGAGGCCGTAGTTGAATTAGGCTTTAAATGGTGAAAGTTAGAAATTTAAAAGTTTAACTGAGGGTTGACTTTTGTGGTTTCCGGGCTCGGATTGGGGTTCCGGGAGTTGGAGTAGGTCAGTTGTGTCATTTATGACTTATGTGCAAAATTTGAGGTCAATCGGACATGATTTGATAGGTTTCTGTATCGAATATAGAAGTTAGAAGTTCAAAATTTCATTAGGCTTGAATCGATTCGCGATTCGTGGTTTTAGCAAGGCTCGACTAAGTTCGTATCGTGTTTTAGGACTTATTGGTATATTTGGATGAGGTCCCGGGGGCCTCGGGTAGAGTTCGGATTGTTAACAGATCAAAAATTAGCTTAAGTGTTATGCCGGTGCTTCAGGTCTAGTGTCATCGCACTTGCAGTGAGTTTGGCCGCAGGTGTGGAGCCGCAGAAGCAGCTAAGCTTGCGTCGTTGCGAAGAGGAGGAAGGTCTCTGGGGGTCGCATCTGCGCGAGGTCAACCACAGAAGAGGATTCGGATAAGGTAGCAGGGGGCGTCGTAGAAGCGAAGGAAGGTTCGCAAATGCGGTCCCGCAGGTGCGAGGCTGGGACCGCAGGTGCGGGAGGTCGCTAGTTTTGTGGGTTTCGTAGAAGCGTGGATTTCTCCGCAAAAGCGGATGCGCAGGTGCAAGCCCCAGGATCCGCAGGTGCGGAAATGCGTGGGCAGTGTTAAATTCAAGGGTTTCCGAGATTCTATCATTTTTTGACTTTGCAAACTCAGTCTAAGGCGATTTTTTAGAGGGATTTCGAAGGGATTCTTTTTGTAAGTCTCTTGTGGTTATTTGTATTCAATAATTATGTTTCCCCATTGAATTTCTCACCTAGTTTGTGTGTTTTTGAGGTGTAATTTTGGGAGTTTGAGGCTAGGGATTTGGAGAGTTTAAGTTGGAAAATTTAGTGACGATTTGGTGTCAGATTTTGGTAAATTTGGTATGGTCAGACTCGTGGTTGAATGGGCTTCTGGATTTTGTCACTTTTATTGGAATCTGAGACGTGGGCCCAGGGGCTGACTTTTGAGTTGACTTTTTGACTTCTGATTAATAACTTAGTATTTTCATATGGAATTGATTCCCATAGCTTGAGTTAATTGTATCAAATTGTTTATGGCTAGATTCGAGGCGTTCAGAGGCCTATTCGCGAGGCAAGGGCTTGCTAGCGGAGTGATTCGATCTACTTGAGGTAAGTATCGTATTTAAACTCGGTTGAGGCACCAGTTGCATGAATTTTTTTGATAGCCACGTGCTTTTAAGTGCGTACATGCGTGGGGATGATCCCATGAGCAGGCACTGGAATTTTATATTCATGTTTGGGTTGTGCTCGGGCTATTATAAGCCCAAAAATGACTATTGAGCTTCAAGCTTTGGTATCTAAAATGTTGTATCAGTTTAGGTGATCTAGTTGAGCCATGATGAGACTACTTAAAGGTTTAATCCCTGAACGAACTTGATAAATACTTTTCATTGATGAAATTGCCTACATTTTAGCATGTTATTTACACCAATGTAGGGACATGAGGATCTTATTCCATTCATCTTATACCTGTAGACTTGCTTTATTTCTTCTATATGATATTTGGACTAGGCCTGCGGCTATGCCGGGCGAATTATGTTATTGGCACGTGAATTCTCCGTGCAGCACGTGAGTTCTTCGTGCGGATCCATGTTTGATATTATTGGCACGTGAGTTTTCTGTGTGTTTCCATATATTGATATTATTGACACGGGAGTTGTTCGTGTTGCATGTGAGTTGTCCGTGCAGGTTCTATGGTTAGCACGTGAGTTGTCCGTGCAGCATGTGAGTTGTCTGTGTAGTGTGTGGAACTTGTATTTTCTTGATCATTTATCTGATTTACTTATATTTCTTCTCTACATGCTATAATAATTGTTGAGTAGGGTATTTGATAAATAGTGTGATGCAATATAAAATGCGGAAAATAAGATAAAAGGATAGAAGCAAGACGCTCAATGAATTATCAAGACAACAAGTAGGAACTAGTCTACTTACCTTCTTGATGAAGTCACGAAGTACCTATACTATACGAACAACCCTCAAGACAACGATGGTCTTGCAAACTATTCGATCAAACAAGGAACGAGTTCAATTTTGAATCACACCAAAATTGGACTAGTTTAACACACGAGAATTTGGGAGCAATGTTGCTGCCGTTTTTTGATTGAAAATAATGTCAAAAAACTACTACAAATAATGAGGTCTTTAGGCTTATATAGAATGAGCCTTGTCCTAAGCTAACTAGGAAACAAACAACTAACAAAAAGGCCACAATTTGGCTATGTTTAAAGAATAGTCACGCAGGACCAAAAAAGTAAGAATTATTGTCTTCCCTAGCAACACAATAATACAATATAAACACAAATATACATCTTCAACTTTTAATTTCGTCCATAGCCAAATTTGTGAATGCTTGAACGCTTGGCTCTTCTCCAAGGCTAACCAATGCCTTTTCTTGTCTTATCCAACATTGATGGCATGAACATAGCTTGATCAGGTTGACCTACATCATTCTTGCCTTCTTGAGAAGATTTCGTCCTCGAAATCACATTCATGATCACGGGCACGACACATAGACTCATACTTTGTCGTTGCAACTCCTTAGTATCATTGCTTCGATATGCGGGTTTGTTCGGAATTTGTAACCCCGGAACAAAGTCAATTTGATGTTCTATCCCCCCTCAATGGATGTATTCCACTCGGCATCTCCTCGGGAAACATGTCCCTATATTCCTGCAAAACATCACTAACAACACTAGGCAAGGGGTGAACGTTAGTAGAAACTTCATCGTCACACTCAACCAAATCAGCTCCCTTATCTTCCTCAATCTCCTTGTCACTCTCCACCTCACAAACAGTACCATCTTGTTCAGATCTTAAGGTAGAACCATCACTAGTTCCTTCCCCGGCATTCTTCCAAGTACTAGCGGTTCTTTCAAGGTTCTCCACTCGGATACTAAGCGCCCTTACTTCAGCCCAAAGCTCGACTAAAGTAATGTCTGTCACAACCTTTTCTCCTTCCGTAGCCATGTACCTGCAAAAGAAACAAGACTAGAGAATGTGTTAAGGTTAGTAAAATTTTCTCTCTCTCTTTGAATGACTCTCAGGTTCACTCAATATTTCGGGTAGGATTTCGCACTTGTCCTCAAAATGGCTTCCTTTAATTGATCAAGTTCCTTAGCGACCTTTCAAGTTCACAAGTTCAACAATTTCTTCGGGGTGAGTGAATTTATGCGACTCAATAGACGGATAGCTTTTTAAGTGAGCACAAGAAGCCAAAAATTATCAAGGAAAGTGAAAATTCTGAGTTTTAGCACGAGGTCCTACAAGCTCAAAGATTAGTAATTACTCAAGTAGGAAATTACCTAAGAATTACTTATTAGAATTAATGTAATTCAAGAAGGAATTTCGAAATAGTAAAGGGAAGGAAATTTTTTAAGCTTTCCCACTTTAGTTTGGAGAAGACCAATCCTCTCTCCTTAGCTCTTAGGATCCCCCC